>JAECUM010055792.1:0-14297 GCA_016617855.1 Megalonaias nervosa | reverse complement strand
GATTTTTAACGTAGTTTTAACAATTTTTCAGTCATATCGCTACGATGTCTGCAGTGTGGCAGTTTATAGTGATGTCTAGCACTGGGGCATCATGCCGCAGACATGTAGCATGATGTCCCACCCAGTCACATTATCCTGACACCAGGCCGACCAGTCCTAACACTAACCTCTTAATGCTGAGCGCCAAGCGAGGCAGCTGTTAGTACCATTTTTGTAAGTCTTTAGTATGACTCGACCACGGATCGAACCCCCGACCTCCCGCATCCGAGGCGGATGCTCTATGTCATTTGTAATACAGCTTGTAACTGTAACACTATTGATGCTAACTATGTTTGTTTTTGTTATTTTTTTATCTGTAGATTTCTATGTTTGATTATTGTTGAAAATTTTTTGCAAAATTTCCTTTCTCAATATTTGTTCCTTACAACTGTAATTCTTAAGCAGAATGTTACCTGTTTTCATTCTTATTGAATATTCCTGGATATGGAATAAAATGGTATCATCTCAATTTAATGTGCATGAGTGGGTGAAAATACAATCTTTATCATAACTATTATTTGAACAAACACAACAGCACACTGTTGCTGTTGCAGAAAGGCAGTGTACTGTCTTCACATGGCAACGCTAGCAAATGCTAAAATCAAACCAAATTGTGAAAGACAGTCTTTAATTTTCAGAACGTATTTCAAGTGGACTGTTGCTAAATGTTTTTAATACCATAAAAGCACAAGCAATATGCTTTTCCCACATAAATGCAGTTTTATTTATATACATTCCTACTGACACAAATAAAATGTTCTTGATCTATTAAACTTTAATACTAAATCCTTAAGTTTTAAAAGAAGGTAGACTAAGCTGATAGATTGGATTCTAGAGAGAAATTATCAGCAACCATATAAATATGATCAGTAATCTCCCTTGAAAGTTGTCCCATCTTTAACAGGACATGCACTGTCTTTTTTTTTTTGCTCTTTTTCTTTAAAAAATTGTGATGATAATTCAAAAGAAGCATATGACTTTTTGCCTAATAGTTTGTGTCATTTTTAGCTCTGTTTGTCACATCAGAAGCGCTTATGGCCTTCCATTTCAACCACAAGTGCTTGGAGGATTGCAATCAAATTTGACACATACTATCCCATGATCTTGGTAATCCTAAATGATAAAGGTGATGTTTGCACATCCAAAGCAGCCACCAGTGGCCATCCTGAAAAGTCTATTACTGCTACTCCACCTCATTTGGATGCTCAAATCAACATGGATTTTCTAAAACTTCTTATGTTCTCTAATTCATTCCAAATGACAATGATGCCAATTTGACATCAAATATGGCCTCCATTCTGACTGTCTTGAAAATCTTATTATTGCTATTCCTCCTTAACTGACAGTCATATTCAAATGGGATTTTCATCAAAAGACATTCTGATTTTGTCTAGTGTGGTTTGGTTTTGTGGGTTTTAATGCCAGTTTTCAGCACATGATAGGCTATACATGGCAGCCAGTATAATGTATGATGTATCCTTTCAGCACATGAATATTTAGCTGTGTCATGCTGTGAACTGTAATTGTTGGGCCACAGTGGGCCAACAAGAATGATCTGAGTAGTGGGAATTATGGCTCTTGCTGAACACGAGGTAGCAGCCAGAACAGGGGGAGGTGTATGCAAATAGTCGATCCCACTTAAGACTGAAGGTGTCTACTGCCCATGTACCTTGATCTGGGGCAGGGGATAAACAGAAGGAAAGCCCATTGTTGAGCCTTGTCACAAGCAGATCTACTAGAGGTCTTCCTCCTGTGTAAAAAGGGACACTTTTGTGGAGTACTGAAGTCACCATTCCCTTGCTCAGCCAATCCTGGGAAGGCTGTCCACTAATATGTTCTTACCTGGAATGTGTTGGTCTTGGATTGTGATGTTCTCCAAGGTAGCCTAGCAGAGGAGGTTCCATACCTCCATGCAAAAAGGTGGTGCATGTGTTCCTCCCTGATGTCAGAGATATTCTACAACAGACATATTTTCTAGAGACCATGATATATTGACTCCTTACTCTCTTGATGCACCCATGCAATGCTCAAGATCCTGCTTTCGTTCTAGGCTGTTGATATGGAGGGACAATTTGGCCAGAGTCCAAAGACCCTGGAAAATTAAGCTCTCTGGCTCCAAATAAGTGCCCTAACCGGAATCTGATGTGTTTACAAACAGGAAGTAGTGGGGTTTAGGTGCACGCATGGGGAACCCAGTCAGGATAATGAAACATTTGTCCGAAAGTGATTAGAGTTGATAGAGAATCTCTGTAGTTTCCACATTTCAAGAAGGAGGAACTGTAGAGGTTGCATATGTAGTTGTCCAAGGACAACCAAGCAACAAGGGTAAGTAAAGGTGATCAAAAGAGTGTTTTTACCTACAGCGCCTCTGAAAGGGTCAGAATTTGATCTATCCAATCAACCATCAACCAACAACGGAAACAATCCTGAGGAAGGGTGTGTGTGTGTTTTAGATTTTTAACATAGCTTTAACAATTTTTCAGTCATATCACTATGATGTCTGCAGTGTGACAGTTTATTGTGATGTTTAGCACTGAGGCATCATGCCGCAGACATGTAGCATGATGTCCCACCCAGTCATATTATCCTGACAAATGGCCACCCAGTCCTAACACTAACCTCTTAATGCTGAGCGTCAAGCAAGGCAGCTGTTAGTACCATTTTTTAAAGTCTTTGGTATGACTCGGCCAGGGTTCGAACCTGCGACCTCCCGCATCTGAGGAGGACACTCTACCACTAGGCCACTGGAGCAGCCTGAGGAAGGGACTGAACCTCAGTACTTGAGATCATCCAGTAGTTGAAATACTTATGAATCAGTGTCCCCATTAACAGAGCTGTGAATAGGCACCTAAGTACTTTCCCATTTATATTAACCAGCGTAATAAAATAAGCCATCAGGTACCCGCTTACCATATGCAAGTTTTCTACAAGTGCATGTGGCCCCATAAGCCTCTGGCTTGTAAAGTCGGCCCTCATTTTGTTTTCAAGTTGACAATCCTTCTAATCAAGCTGTGAATTTAATATATGTATTGTTCTGCTTCTTCCATTAAATGACTGACCTTAATCTCTTAGTTTTGTTTTCCCACATGACAACTCTTTGATTGGGCCGTGAGTGATACTTTGTCAATGACAAGTAATAGAGGGTGGTTATTTGATTTTGTCACACAATTGACACATGTTCGGTTGCAACCTATAATAGAATTCACAAAGTGTTGCTTACAGAACTCAAGCTGTCTCTACCTAAGCACCAACATGTTACAGTGAGGCAAGGAAAGAGAGTCAGACGATATTTATGACTAGACCAAAATGACTTACTAAATGATGATGGACGATTTAAGATATTTATTGGACAATGAGGATGAATTCTTGTACTTTGTACCAGATTACATTAGGTATTGACATTTATGGGATACTGTGAATTTAAAAAATATGTGGACTTAACTTTCATTGTTTATTTTTCAACATATGTGGAATTAACTCTTTTCCTACCACTGACATGTACGGTATATCTGCTGCATACATGTGCCTTGCCTCCGTGGCAAGTAATAAATCCACTTGTAAACAAGCACTGCTGTCTGTCATAGACTATCTGTTAATGTGCCTTAGACCTCAGAGACAGATCCAATCTGTATGTTCATGTTACAAACAATCTAATTCATCAACAGTGGGGAGTAAAAGAACATTCATTCAATATCAAAAAAGAGTTTACGAATGAGGGTTCTGAAATTTTGTAATACGTGATAGTTATTTCATGCAGTTATTGACAGTGGAAACAATGGCTTTTGTTAGCAACCTGGAGCTGTAGTATTTAGGATTTTCAACGGACATGATTGATGATATTGATTTAAGAAGGGTTAGCAGTGATGTCTAATTATTATCTATGTCCAGTCTGAAATTGAGACAGAATCAGATGATAAAGAAAGAGCAGTGTGGACAAGAAAGCCATGTGCTCTGCAGGTCATTGAGTTCACTGAAAGCTATGGTCCTATTTTTGTTTTGGATGAGAGTAAAAAAATGATTGATTTCTTATTTAAATATTTCCCCTGGTATGAAATCAAAGAATTGAGGCTGAAACTAACAGCTATCATACATGCCAACCCCTGGCGAGGAAAAAGTGTAATCCAAGTAGACAAAAAGAGTAATCCGAGCAGAAAAAGAGTAATCCACATGTAACATAATAAAATTCAATGCACATATGTACAAAATGATTTATTTACCCCTCTAGTCTTTTAACATCAATTACTGCTTCAAGTTTTCATATATAGCACTTTGAGCTTTAAAAAGCAACAGACTCTCATATTGCATTTCAAAACACTTTGTTATCAGCTGAGACTATGAATGTTTTGCACACCAGTAGAGCACTAAGTGCTGGATTACAGAGCCTGGATCTGAATTAGTTTTATTTTTGCTAACAATACTGAACAACCTCTCAGTCAGCATTATAATGGTAAAGAACCAATATTCCTTTCATAACCTGACAAAGAAAAGAAAATTTATATCTTCCAGTTATTGGGTCTTTTGGCTGGGAATTAAGGTGTCACTGCACATCAACTCTGTCCGCATGAAGTACATTGTCATGTAGAATGGCAACTTGATACTTTAAGAGTTCTCCTTCTAATTTATCGGCAGCCTTTCCTGCAGCAAGGTGCATCATATGACAGGGACAACCTGATATGTACACTGACGGAGACATTTTTCAAAATATAGATTGCAACTCCTTTAAGAATTCCAGTCATCACTGATGCAGTATCAGCTGAAAACCCCATACAGTTCTGCCAACTTATGTTTATTCAAAGCATTATAGAACAAATAAAAAATGTTTTATCCAGTGGAATCTGCTGTTAATTCTGGCAATGAAAGAAAAACACTCCAACTTTGCCCTTTTCGTTGTCAAAGTCTCTTAAACAGACTGGGTTCAACCTTTTGTCATCATAATCACTACTCCTGTCTATTGCAATACTAAACAGCCCAATTTTCATGGATTCTGCAATTTTAAGTGAAGTATCTTCTGCTAAACACCTAACAATATGAGATGATTTTGTAATTGCACATCCATATTTTCTGCAATTTTGGCATCATGAAGCATCCGTTTTAACAAAGGGCCAACATTGTCTTCTACCACTAGGGGTAGTCCGTGTTCTAAGAACTCAGTAAATAACACCCCTGCATTTATAAAATTCATGTGCACAATTTAGTTCTGCTGTAAAAAAAGAAGTTACCTTAGTACTGGAGTTAGTAAAACAAGCTAATTCAAGGTTTCTTTGTTTTACCACCATGACCAATATTAAAATCCTTTCCACACAGCCTGCAATGGGCGTGAAGCTGCCCTAGAATGGAACGCTGTATTGTGTAATTCATGTATTCATCTTTGAATCAGTTTTTCGTCTTTTTCTAATCCATCTGTGAAATTATCTGAAAAACATTTTTGCTCTAACACACGCATCGACTAGAATAAATCTGACGACTTTTAGCGCCAATTACCTAAAGACTGGTTCTGTACCAGATATGAATTATAACAAATAATCTGCGAGCAAAGATTAAAAATTAGAAAACCTGTCTGTTCTCTCCTATCTAAGGTCTCACTGGATAGTTTCATATTTTGACACCTCCCTAATTTTTAAGGTAGAAGGCATGAAGCTAATTATGATAAGCCTAGCATTTATAAATTCACACAGAAGCTAAATCTGTAATGTGGTTTAGTTTACTTTGAGTTGGGTTTGAAAATGGGTTGGCTTATTTGGTGACTGCCTGGCACTGGAGATCAAATGCGTAACTTGGGCTGCAAATGAACAGCCGACTTGGCTTACGTATTTACGTATCTCTGCTACAGTGGTAAAGATCGAGAAATCAAGATGGTTGAGGGGTGATGAAAAGTATGCTAATTTGTTATAGTACTAGTGAACTTTATTCATGCATAAGGCACATACTGATTCTTTTAGCTGCCTTGCCACAGGAAAATAGTTAAAATAGCTCTTTGCCATCAAAAATGAATGTAAAAAAGAGGGGTTGGTGGCAGTGTTGGTTCAATATAAAAGCCACCAGTTGTATAAGGAATTAACCTGATTGCTGAAGCCAAAATCTCGCATGCATTCTACAAAAATCATCATTAGTTTGGTTTTATTTGTATCTTCAGCGTAAAATTATTCTAATTTTTCTGCAATAGGTCACTGTTGGACGAAAATTCACCAGATAAACTGTCCAGTGAGACCTAAGCCAGACAGCTGCTATAAATAGAAATGGAGGTCAATGTTTGAAAGTAGAAACCAGCATGTTTCTTGGAAATAGGGCAGCTGCTATAAATAGAACATAATACTGTTAGGAAAGTGCACGCTAGACTACAGACAAGCGTACTCTTATGTTGTAGTTACATAGAAGCCGTCTTTTCTAGAATACGGTCTGTGGGATTAATGAGATGCTAATAAAAATGAGAAAACAAAATATTAAATTTTTTTGGAGGAGGATATACAGAAAACACCGAATACATTTACGCATAAGGCTTAATTTAATGAAAAAAGCGTAACGGTTGGCATGTATGAGCTATGGAACAAGATGGATGAAAGTGAAGCATAATGAAGAAGTTTGAAAAAAAATAAACAACATGGAGTGTCCATAATGTGCAAGTAGTGTGATGTTTTGTATTTGCATAAAACAAAACTACTTTTACAAATATCACCAACAGCAAATTAAAAACTAATAAAACATAATGTCCATTTAAACATTTGTAAATAATTATGTATACAGATCTGACATACAACTGCATAAAATAATGACAGACAAATCAGTGTTACAAATAGTGTGTTCTATTTTCAATTCATAGATTTTGTTCGTCAATCTTGTACATGTCAGTGGGGTAAAAGAATCACACAAAGAAAAGATAGTTATAGCTTTTATATATACCGGTACATGGTTTTAGTATATAAAACAGTCAGTTATAAGGAAAATAACTAAAAACAATATCCCCAAATCAACAACTCAAAGTTACCATTTGGGTGTAGCAACATCAGGCTCTGGTAGTCAGCCCACAAATTAGCTGCAGTAGTGATCTCAGTAGCCAGGCAGAGCAGTAAGCCGCTACTGTAACGGCAGCACTAGTAGTTAAAGAGTTAACATATTACGGGATATTATGAATCAGGTTATTCTGAACTATTTTTATACTCCTATGCGACCTATAACTGAATTCATGAATTTATCATATAAATGGATTTAAAATGTCAAGCTTTGCGGATTTTAGTGGATTTAATTAGAATAAGTGTTAAGCTGTTAATTAATTTGTGACAAGGGCTAGACGAACACCTACGGGGATGTTTGGGAGAGGGATGCATGGCAGGAGAGGTTTTGGGTTCCTAAGGCTGTCCCCTGCTTCCTTTGGTAGAAAAGGAAGGTGAGCTTGAGAGATTTCTCTTTTGGGGGTCTGCAGTGCCTAATTTCTGAGCACCATGAACCTGAGCGAGGTTTGTTTGAGGTTGCATGTTGGACTGGGGCTGCATCTGTTTGAAAAAACTTGGTGGGCAAACCCCAAGAGTGACTTATATTTCCACGTTTCCTGGTCAACTGCGAATAGCAGGGGTTACCAATATAAGAACAGAAGACAAGATGGATCAATGTAACACCAGATGAAATATAGCTGAATAGTGAACCAAACATGGTTGAAACTCACAAAAGGCAATTTTTCTCCTTAAATGACAAAACCAAAAAGATGACGTTTCTGTGCAGGTGCGGCTGATGCAAGAGTGCACCTATGTCTTACTGACAGTTTCTTCACTCTCTGACAGGATGTATTCACATCGAACAGATGTGATTTTTCAACACAAAAATGTATAATAGCGATGGGTAACATACTGCTGCTATTTAAATCTAAATATCTCTTTTTGAGGCACCATTCCCAAATAGAATTTAAAAGATCATCCATGTCCATATATTGCATTCCACCCATATTATGATTGTTCGACAATGCACATGTATTGTTTTTTTTGAACATCAACATGCTCATTCATTGTCAGTTGCAAACCGTAAGACCAATTTCCAATTCATGTAACAGGGAAAATAACATTTCCAGTGTAGAAAACATGAACAGCAATCTGGTGTTTGCAAAATTAAAAAATAATTTGGCATGAAAGTTTTTAACAATTATTTCCAAAGTACCTGTGCATGATATCAAACTATGACAGTGTTCTTAAAAACAGTACATATATTTCTAAAATAACTATATACATGTACTCTGTGCATTCATCACTATCCAAGGAAGATGTACACGAATCAGACTGCATGAATAAAAATTATTTTTCAACATGAAAACTTTGTCTTGATTGAATTACCTGTAAGCATTCTGCCTGGAGGACTGATATTCAATTGAGCTCTTTCTCCTCAGTCTTGTCACAACATTCTAAGCAGGTATGTCTTTATGCATTTTCACTGATCAGGTTAAAGCTAATTCAACATCTAATCTAAATTACCATTTTTAAATATATGTATGATGATCCATCCTATTGATAATGTGTGTCTTATTATTTTTTGTAATGTATCAGAACTTTCTAAAAAAAATAGCAAATTGTGTCATAACAATATGATATGACTGATCTCTTTAAAATTTATAATACAGTAGCATCAGAGAAGTAATGTGTTGTGCCTGAAAATATAACCACATTTTTGTTGCTTGAAAAAAAAAAAGAGTTCTTTATTATTACTGGGGAAACACAATCAACCTCAACTTCTTAAATGCATCATAATTTAATGATCAATCCTTTTAACTATTATATTGCTTCAATTAATTATATTTGTGTGCTTGTAGATGCTGGGACAATCACATTTCATTTTGAAGGATTTCGGACATGAAAAAAATCATCAAATCCTATTAAATCTTTGGCCGTTAATCATCTGCTGTCAATTCTCTTTTGGAATCATTCATGGACTAGTGTAGCTGTAGCAATGAATTAGCAGAAGATGGTGAAAAGTGTTGCCTATCAGAGAGAATATCCCTTCAGGTTTGACTAGTATGGTATGACGAGTTACACAAGAGATATATAATCTATATAAGCCTGAGTTGACTTACAATTACTGTGGTCTGTATGAACTATCAACATTATTAATCTATGGTACAGTAAATATGTCTTCAAAGACTGCTACTATGAAGACAGCTGTGTTGAGAGACCAGATTTTTTGCAGATTTATTAATTTTATTACATACACATTTAATCTTACATGCCAGATCTGGTGTTGGATACATCTGTTCAGTCTATTTCCATATCACATCCACTGAATTGATCTACTTAGGTGTCTTCCTTGACATCCATATGTAGATATTTTTAGATGCAGCTAATTCAACTTTTATACATACATTTTAAATTTCATTCATACAGGAAAGTTATATATATTTAGAAAGCATAAAAGTAGGGTATACATGCAGGCCTGCCAACCCTAACAATACCTTCTCAGCAAGGCAGCCAATAGTTTTCCACACTTAAGACCAATTTTCAGTAACGTGTAAAGAAATGTCATGTATTGGTATTGCCAAGTTGGAAAACGTCCTTTTAAAACTTCAGAAATCTAAACTGACACATCAACAGTAAACATTTATGTTCAAATAAAAAGTTTGTAAATTACACTTAGACCCAAATTGACTTCAGCGCAGTTTTAAAAAACTGCAGTTCCAAACCCTATGGAGCTCAATGGCTTCATGCTATCTCTAAACTTAATGTAATTCTTGACTTTACTTTATCAGTTTCACATGGAGATGTCAATCTTTTCTCCCGCCACAAGACAGACTCTACTCAATGAACACAACTGTTGCCCTTCTGTTTTCTTTTCAGAATATTTCTTTCTTATATTCTGTACCAACTATTTAATCTTTTCAAGAGGCTTATCGTCCGTATCACTTTTAACAAGTATTGTTTGAATATAAATATATATATATATTCATTTCTATTGTTTTTAAACAAAAGTGATTTTGTTCAATTAATACCTTCCTTATCTCAAATGCAAGCATTCGACAAAGTTCTGGTCCTGGCTTATGAATCAGAGACATTACCAGGATTTTATCTAAAGGGGATCTCCCCCCTTGTCACCAAAATAAGGAGGAGTAGAATATTTTTAAAAAGGAGTAGGGGGCAAACAGCCACAGTTTATTATTTACCTGACACTTAAATATCTCTCTTTCTTCCTGCTCAATTCTGAGCTCTAATCAGATCAAAATTCTCAAAAGAATTGTTGAAAGTATTAATCTGTAGAGTTTCTGAGCTCAATCTATTCATAATCTGTGTATGAATATTGTCCTGTGCTGAGAACCCTCTTTCAGTCTGCTGTCTGATGGGGCATATGTACATAGCTTCCTATTTACTCAATTTAATCTTAACCCTGAAAGTGCTATACCATTTGTACAACTATCTAGATGAATGAAAGGTTAAAACTACGACTGACAGCTTGTTCCAGGTCTCAATGTACCAATCAAAATTGACAGAAATCCAAATGTCTTTGAATGTTTCGAACACTGTAATTTCAATCAGTGATTAAATTAAATAAATAAATTCCTTTCAGTGAATAACTTTCAAGAATGGTATTTACTATAATAATTCTCTTATAAAAAATGCTCAGATATTAGAATCAAACAGAGATTCAATAATACATTTTCAGTGCACTGAAACTTGCAAACAATGTCAAGCATTTTACCAGCCAGCCAGCCAATCAAGAACTAAGTCAGTCTGGCCTTTCAAGAAAACATGCAACCTTGGGGTCAAAATCATATGAACATGTTTACTTCCACTATAATAGTGCAACTCAATCTTGAAACCAATGAATGAATCGATTTAAGCACACTCGAAAATTGTAGCCATGAGTAACTCACAATTTGTTATGACAACTCACTAGCCAAAGAATACCAACAGGCGGGGTGGACAACAACAACTGTCAACATGGAATACATAATAGGTTCAGGTAAACAAAAAAAAACTGACATTACATATTTGTCTTTGTTTTAATAATAATAAATACTTCAGTTTTATTACTTCTCTTTTAACATAATAATTGCAGTTTTTATAAAAACTCTTTACCTAACCTATAAATCAGCCACTGCAAGCTTGCACTTATGTCCGCCCACGTGACGTTTGCCTGGAGTCTTGAAGTACCAATTATTTAGCATTTGTTTTAAATTGCTATATTAAATATCACTGTAAGTAATAATTAATAATCCAAATACAGGATACCCAGCAAAGTGGAGGACGAATAAAAGACACTGTGAACACAAATGAGAAAAGAATGAACTTAAAACAAAGCACACGGAAACTAACACACAGCATGTGATACCCACGTGATGTCTGAGCAGGACAGGGTGCTTGCTGTTGACGCAGTCAACTCTTCTGAATCCAAACTGATCTGAATATTGCAGAGTTACTTTGGTACAGATGCGCAGTTGACAATTTACCAAAAGGGGTGGATATGTATGCACCGAATATGCCTCTATGCATGCCTATCGCCCACACATGGCACGCATTCAAAACGTACAAGTACATTATTATTGTTATTGTAATTCTATGTTCTCGGCAATCACGACTCTTATCTAAAATGAAAATGCTAGTCAAATTGATTCCAAGTAAATAAATATTTTTTTTAAAGCAGATAGAAAATCAAAATTTTGTGTGAAAAATATCACCATATGTTAGCCTACTTGTTATTTTCTGAGCTTGCAAATGACATTTTTCCACTCGCAAATTGCGAGCTTGCAAGTTGTATTTTCAAGGGGTGATGTTACCTACATGATAAGCTCTACCCCCCACCTGCCAGTTGTTCAACTGGTACTGTTTTACCTGTTGCCAACCTTAACTTTTTTCAATAATCTGTTATATAGCTCAGAACTGCACAATCATGTAATAAGTGTACATAGTCTCAATTGTCAAAACAATTTTATGATGTACCATTCTATATCTTTTTATTAAAGGAGCACTAATTTCACTTTGCTTTTATTTTGTTCTGTAAGATTCCGAATGTGAACAAATGTTAAAATTAACCTTGTGTTCGATACAGAAAAGGACGAAAATCAAATTTAAAGACAGTGAAATTCTACTTAGGGCTTTCCTCATCTGAAAATAGAACTTGTCCACACATAACAGTCATGTAGCAAATCAAACTGGTAATTTATGGCACAAACAGCACAGCAGATATTTATGCTTTCACATTAATTTATGTGCTAACAAAGAGTATCTACCGCTGTCGCCATGGGATGAAAGAATTTAAATACATTGTAATGTATTCTCCTGGAATTAAGGCTCTTTTTCTGTGAAGTTTAGAGCACTTGATAAGCAAGTTAAAATTTCTTGTGTCACTGGATTGTGGAGATGCCCTTCTTCTCATATCAACTTTACTTCAAGTCATTTTCCAAAGGATGGAAGTGTATAGCTCCACTGCATGTCATACTTTCAGCTTTTTATGCTTTCTCCGTCTCCTTCACATTATGTCATACAATACAATAACCAGGCCAAATGTCATGTACTAATTATAATGGACATCAAAAATAATCCTCATGTATTACGACCCTACTATATTCCATTAGGAATAAACACCGCTAAATCAACAGTTCATTCCTGTTTTAATTAAGATGTACATTGTCACAACAACCACATGGCTATAGTGTTATTTACACGGTAATTAAACATGCTTAGCGCTTTTAGTCTAGTTGAAACCAGATTGAGGGCAAGATTCGACTGAAGAGGTCAAATCATCGAGGCTGCCAGTAGGGAAATGAGGCTTGCTTTAGGGAAATGAAAATTTGTCAATGTGCTATTGAAGAAGTTGTCCATATAGCAGATGTTATCAGGACAAGCGATCATATGCATTATTTGTTATTCGAACTCGCCAATAAAGATAATAGTGAGGTATATCATAGAATAGATTTGCAATAAAATGTTAATTATATCCAAGTCAAACAGAACAAGCACTTAAAAGATAGCATATGCATATATACGAATCGATTTAATGGAGTCCGTGACTTCCAAATTTACAATGGAAAATGACAAGGTTTTTATATGTTATGTTTGTATGACTAATGAAACAATAAGACAAGTTGACCAATGGTCTGTGGTCTTCACTTTAGCATGTACTGAGACGTAATTTTTGTTGGATAAGACCCCCCCCCCTTGACCTATGCTGCAGGCGCCCATGCTTATGCATCAATCATTATATTTTCTCACCAACAATTAATCATTAATTTTTTTTAAAACAAAGTGGGAATACGGTATTTTCAATCTTTTTTGCAAACGTAAATCTTCTTAGTGGAATGTTATGTCCGATAATTTAATGAATTTTTCTAATAATACAAAGTGATATGTACGAAAAATTATGATACATTTAAATAATTATTATTTTGATAACTGGATTGTGTACGAAAAATTAAATGGTACGAAAAAATACATAAATACGGTATATTGTATTAGTATACTGTATTAGGAGTTACTTGATAAACAAACCATGTACACTCATAGTATATGCTTTAGGTTTGAGTTGATTAAATTTGTTTGTAAATGAACTAAAGCAGCTGTTTCGTCCATTCAAAAGTATAGATGATAAAGTTAATGATGTGGACAAGTTCACTGGATCCAAAACAAATCTTTCAAAGAAGCAAACAAATGAATGTGACTTTCGCAATTACAGTAATTAGTAATCTAGGGTCTAAAAATGTAAAGCATAGAAAAGCATACTGAGGCCAGTGCTATCACATATTTATTATAAACGTACCATTTTACAAGTCTGTCGAACTATTAGAAAAAAATGCAAGTGAAGGTTTTGGTATAAAACTAAGAGCCCCAGAGCCAATAATCCATTATGACAGAAAAGTATTATTTCTGATGGTTAAATGGACTGTCACACAACAGCTACTTTTCAGTTATCCCCATGTAACTATTTCTGATACAATGTTAGGCTAGCGATAGATGACAGTTCTTTTTTTTTAAACTGATGTAGAGCACGCCACTAAGTTAAAAGGTTGCTGAGCAGTACTATGTGTTCATGAATACTGTTATTGTGTATTGATGAATCTACAGTTGTGAATTTTTTTTCTTTGGAATAGAGCGTAAATTCAATTACATTGTTTCTTGTAATGTCTTTTAATGTTAAGCCTCAGGTAGTTAAACAAAATGAGCATATTATAAAAAGGTTACTGCATTTGTGTGGGAAAATAGGAACTTGGTTTTTTCTGCAAAATACTGCACTCCAAAAGGTCGTACAGTATTTTGAAGAAAAATAAAATCTTGTTCATATTCTCCCATACAAACGCT
>JAECUM010055791.1:0-17098 GCA_016617855.1 Megalonaias nervosa | reverse complement strand
AATCCATCTCTGTGATGCATTACAGCAACAACAATATTATGATGTTACGTATATGTAATTTAATTCCTTGTGTGTTAGTTTTAGAAAAAAAAATTATTTTATTTTTATTTCATTACATGTTATTGTAATGATAACTTTATTCACTGGATTTGATAGTTTTTTCCGGAAAATCAGTTCAGTTTTGTTTTGATCTGGTAAATAACCAGTATTGCTACATTGTATTTTTAGCTATCCTAGTTCCGGACCTTGATTCAGAACTGGTAAACAACTCTTTTTTTTTATTTCTTTCCTAGAGTGCAAATCATTGGTCGTAATCAAGGTCATGCTTGGCTTGCGTGTCAGTTCTATGTACACAATTTTTTATTATTTTTATTCAATCTTATAGATTTGTTCAGTAGAATCAAATTGTCCATCGCGTACGTGACAGCCGACCTGTGGTGTTACTACGCCGTTCGAACTAAGTGACCATGTGACCCCATCGTGTGATCTAAAATTGCGGGTTAAAACTGATGTTTCATAGTGATTTCAGTCAGTCGTAGATCATACCTTCAGGCTCAAAGGTATTGTTTTGTTGATACCAGTTGAATTGAGATTTTTATTTAAAATAATTTATTTTCCCTAGAGACTTTATCTAGTGTTCATCAAAATTCTTCGACAAAGACATTTACTGAATATTATTCAGAATTCTAAAGCCGGAATATTATTCTTGATTCGTAAAATTCAACAAGGAACTGTTGACACGACAACACAAACAGATTATAGAAGACGTCATCACCTTCCATCTTGGAACTTCATTGGGATTCGAACTTCGATTCAATTAGAACTTTTAGTGATAGGACTTATAATCTTAAATTCTAGGATTAATATTTGGATTAGATTCACAAACCGTAAGTCCTTTTCATAGTTTTACCTTGTTTTCATAGGAAATAAATTATTTTGTTAAATTTACAAAGCTTGTTGGCTTCACTCTTTTCTTTGTTATTTTTATACGAGTCTAGACACGTAACAATGAAGAGACTAGATCAAAACAATGCCAAGCCATTTGGATATATGAGAATCCTCTCCACCACAAAAAAATGATATCATTAGCATTCCACCATTGAAGAAATATAAGTTTGATTAATGAAACCAAAGGCAAAACTGACATTTTAATTGAATAATTTCAATCAGTTTTAAATATGGCAAAACAGTTTCTATGCCATAAAAGCATGACATATTAAAGAAACCATTATAAATTATAACTTATGCGCCAATTTTACAAAACTAGGTGATGCTGACTAGGCCGGAAACGTTAGACTCGTGTCTCTGACATATACTACTTGCATACTCTGAGAACATATCACTTGTAAACACTTATGCATTCACTTAAAAGAAAAAAGAACGATAATTACAGAACTGAATTAAATGGCTTAGGTCTTGATATTCATTGTAACACAACTACGGTATGTTATAAATGATGTTTTTGTTACAATGAAGGTCAGGATTAGCCAATGAAGTTTTAATCTTAGAGCTATCAAAGGAATCTAATAAACTGCCTAACCAGATGATGATAGAAAATAAGGCATCCTGGAACAAATCTACCAATGTTTGTCTTAAATTTTCGTCCGGCATCACGTGGGTCATAAGTGAAGGAAGCGTTTCACAATGGTGGAAATAGATCCTAGCATCCCTTAGAGCACTGTATCATGACCTTGTGTGTTTTATGCCACAAAATTGACTTACCCCTAACAGATAGCTTGAGGGGATGTCTCTTAACATATGTCCGCCTCCTTTACATGAAAATAAATTCCCAGATAGAAAACATCCATTTGCAAAAGATTTACTCAAACTTTAAAACTGGGCTGCACAGTGGGGCATGTAATTCAATGTAAACATCTGTCACCTGGTGAATCATGTTAATTTTATCCCTTAGAAACCACAACCTTCAATAAGTTACCGAAAATCCATATTTTGGATGACTTAATTTGTGAGCAACATCCATATATAATAATAAGGTTTATATTCTATCTGACTGATTGAGCTTGCTACCAGGTTAGAAGTCTCATATCTATACTGATTGTATAAGATAGTGCATGTTAGATTCTTTATAGCACTTGTGTCAAGAGATTAAGCTAGAGTACTTGATAATATAAATTAAAAAGCAATTGAGATTAACCAATGATAATAACTGTTTGAATTACAGGTTTAGGGTTAGGATGAGCTCTTCCTTTCGGAGAAAGATAGTTGAAACAGATCTCTTAAATATTTTAGAACACAAGCTGCATAAATTTAAAGAACAAGATATAAAAATAATATTAATACATCTTTGAGAGTATAATGAATGGCTTTTAATTTAAACGGTAGGAAATTGTTAAACGTGAATGTAGCCAGCAATAATCTAAGTTATTAATAATTTGATAACATAATTATAAGACTATCATATCAAATACCAATGAATTAATACAATCTTGTCCATGGGAATTTACTAAGGAATAAAAGCGTGTTCGAACTTTATGAATACACTGTAGCCTCTATGCCAACTAATTATGAGTGTCTCCCATGCACACTAATAAATATATTCAAGTTTGATTATTTTCATATGTTTAATTATGAGTGTCTCCCATGCACACTAATAAATATATTCAAGTTTGATTATTTTCATATGTTTAATTATGAGTGTCTCCCATGCACACTAATAAATATATTCAAGTTTGATTATTTTCATATGTTTAATTATGAGTGTCTCCCATGCACACTAATAAATATATTCAAGTTTGATTATTTTCATATGTTTAATTATGAGTGTCTCCCATGCACACTAATAAATATATTCAAGTTTGATTATTTTCATATGTTTAATTATGAGTGTCTCCCACGCACACTAATAGATATATTCAAGTTTGATTATTTTCATATGTTTAATTATGAGTGTCTCCCATGCACACTAATAAATATATTCAAGTTTGATTATTTTCATATGTTTAATTATGAGTGTCTCCCATGCACAGTAATAAATATATTCAAGTATGATTATTTTTTATATATTTAATTATGTGCAAGATAAAGGTTTGCTTTAACATTTTTCTTGTAAAAACCATGTCGAAGTTTATAAAAACCATGTCGAGGTTTATAAAAACCATGTCGAAGTTTTTAAAAACCATGTCGAAGTTTATAAATACATCTGTAGAGATTTATTTACTAAGCACTTGACCTCAGTTAAAGTTCTTGAATAAGTTTGATATATTTGGTGAAATAGAATTTGGCAGTTGCCAGTATTATCGAGTACCTAAAAGATTTATCATTTCTATAGCGTTACATGTATTGTGCATTATTTTAAGACATTTCATGAATTCAGTGCTATTACATGCCACACCATACAGTTGTATGTTTAACCTTTAATATTGAGAAATAAGTTTTCTTTTAAATCACTTTCAAATTTGATTCCTAAAAACAAATAACCTTTGACTTCTAAAACCTTATTGGGAAATTTGGAAGTTTGTAATGCTAATCAGATGATGGGAATCAAACTGCAACATTGTGATCGAGAGTCAAACATCTAAACCACCAAGCCATCACAACTACCTTGGGCAAATATCCCAATGGTTTCCAAGCTGCATCTTCATGGATAAGGTCAGACACAAGCATACATGCTGACCGCACAGATTAACTCCACTGGTAGTGTCAAGTAAGTGTATATTAGGTTGAATAGCAAGTAATAGTTTTTAAGTTATTAATCTGAAGTCTCCATGGAGAGTTAGAGAGGACTATTCTAGTTCTATCAACGACTTGTATTTCGAGTTTACACTTCTGAAAGCTCCTGATTTGGGGCTAAACGTATCTCTATACAGTATGACTTCATCTATATTGCAATACATTTCTATGTCTCATTTACACTGTTGTCTTAGTGAGGAACCACTGTAATTTCAAGGTTTCCTACCTTTTAGCTAGCATTGCCATACGGCCAAGCAAGTATATGGGATGAACCCACATACGTCATGTGTAGTCCATCGTGTCCTTTAAAAACTGCTATTTTAAGATTCTTAAATATCATAATCACTACACAGAATTTCATCAAATATAACAGAAATCATTGCAGCACTGAGAGTTTCAAAATTTATTCAAATAATGCTGATGTGCCATCAGATATGGATAACGATACCAAAACTTGAGCAACACTGAAACAGTATTCGACGAATGTTTTGCAGAAAGCATCATAGAAGATGCAAAGATATTTTAACCAAATTCGTTGCATTGGCAGACATCATTCAAGTGAGCAATCATAGGTCCATTTAGGCCTCTTCTTTTTAAACCTTACAATTTCTACTTATTTTCCTGAGAATTACATGTACATACAAAATTTAAGGTTATATGAATGATTTATAAATCATTTAATTTAATCCTGCACGGAAGTATAGAAACTAAGCCTCTGATCGATAATTATTGTTTCCAGGCAACAGCTGATGACCTAGAGGATGAGTTACCTTGTGGCTTGATCAAAGGTCATGCATACAGTGTGACAGCTGTCAAGAAGATCAAGTTAGGAACAGGATTATTTACTTTCTTCAACAGGGAGTCACTTCGTATGATACGTTGTAGAAACCCCTGGGGAGGAACAGAATGGAATGGATCCTGGAGTGATGGGTAACAGAGGTTTTCAAATTGCCAAATTAAACACTAATTTCTATCCACAACTGTATTCAGTAGGTCCCACATATTTTATATCTAATAAGCTATAGCTCACCCAAAATTACCCGTCTCTAATGAGACACTATTTTAATCGCTCCATGTCACCCATTGTTTTAGTAGCAGTAGGAACGACTGTCAGATTTCATTTGGCACAAAAGTCGCTCCAGCAGATCAGCAACTTAACGTCTGTAAACACACATAACCAATTACACAAAGGACCAGCTTGTTGTAGGTCATTGTTCATTAACTATTGGTCGCCAATGGATCACAGAAAGGATTATACGAGGTATGTCTTATGTACATGGCGCAGATTTCTGTGATATGTGTTGTTCCAGTCATTGTTCATTGACTATTGGTCAGCAACGGATCATATAAAGGATTAGCCGCGCCATGTCTTATGTACATGACGTAGTTTTCTGTGATATGTGTTGTTCCGGGTGTCAATAAATAATGACCTACAAGAACCTCGTTTTTCGCTGTATATGATACAAAATTAGCTTCAGTACAGCAC
Organism: Megalonaias nervosa; assembly: GCA_016617855.1. NCBI lineage: Eukaryota > Metazoa > Mollusca > Bivalvia > Unionida > Unionidae > Megalonaias > Megalonaias nervosa. The sequence continues at coordinate 11,922 of JAECUM010055791.1, read as the reverse complement.
ATACTTTATCATCCAATCACCACAGAGAAAGTGACATTCGCTGACAGATGCTCATTTGAAGCTACAGTAAAACCATTAAGACACTGAAGTGTCACTTTGATGTAAAATCAGATAGACTTAAGAGAATATCCTGTATTACCTACATTTACAAGTGAATTAAGACAGAAAACTGTTCACTTAATTCATATGGGTAAATAGTGAATTTAGACATTTAATTTCTTAAATAATATACCCAGGAAATATAAAGATTATTATTTGAAAGATAAAGTTGAATGTTTTAGAATGGTGAGGATAAAGAAATACTTACTTCACAATTACCCCATGCATTCTGGTAGAATTACCATAGCTTCTCGTGGATAATAGCTCTGCATACCACTTTTTCTGGTGGAGTTGCAACCACCGGTTACCACGGAATTCATGTGTGTTGGCGAAGTGGGCATTATGGTATTTCGCAAACTGCTGAACGGCATTGGACTACTCATTGTGATCAAGGTAATTTAACATTCTACAAATTATGTTGAATCACAATCAGATATGGCTGTCATTTAGTCAATATGGAAAAAAACTTATAAACGTCTCAAAAACAGCGGAACATAATTTGACCTATTTAACAGAAATCATCCAAGTATCAAAACTTTACATATTTTGGCTGTCATGAAATATCTCTCATTTCCAAATAAGGAACACTTATTTCTTCAAAAACTGCAAAGCAGAATTCATCCAAATCTGACAGAAAATCTCCTGGCAAGGAATCCATTAAAAATAGTTAGAAATGGTGTCAAGCTACCATCAAATATGTCTTGTGTTGCAAAAAACAGAAAACACTAATTAACGTTTAATGCTGATATGCCACAGACAGCATGCATTATGAATAAACAGAAAAACCTTTAAAGACATTTTCTCAAACAATGTGTGATCAGTGAGGAAACATATTTGTATGGAAACCTATGTTTAGGAAGCTTCTCAAGTTTATACAGATGATGATCACGAGTCATTAAATACGGATGCTGTTACTAACACTAAACACTTTCAATATCAGCATGCATCATAATAAACCATATTGCTTTTCCAGATAATCTTGCTTTTATTCGATGCAGATTTCACTGAGGTAATTGATACCAGGCGTATATAGTAATCTTGTTATGATTTTTGTGCAATACTGTCATAATTATCAATAACTTTATTATTAAAAAGCGTGATAATTATGTAATTGAATAACTCTTTGCTCGTGTAAGTGTAATTGTAAGTATATGAATGGTGTTATGACTCTATGGTTTTAAGCTAAGCAACAAACAAGCGTGAAAACCAACAAGTTTTGTAAAATTCAAAATACAATTTAATTCCCTAAAATAGAAAACAAACAATTAAAATATGACTTAGAGTTTGATGAATGAAATCTTAAATAATCCTAAAAGTTATATCACGTGTTTAAAAGTATCGAGTTTTCCAAATGAGTTCCAGTGGTAAACCAAATAAAATTCAATCTATTGCTGATGTGCCAATAGTCTGGAATAGTTTGATGTGCAAAAACTCTTGAGGTAAGAGAGTGATATAATCTAAAATGTCTTTGAATGAATTCACAGTAATCCAATACAGCTACTTTAATCGGAAAAGTCTGAACATTTTGTAATTCAAATGAATAATTGAAATAAATAAAAACAATCCACTTCAATGATAACTATTAGTCTCTTCTAAGACTGATATTAATGCTAGGAATGACTAATTTTCAGTAAAGCATCACTTAACAACTGAAATGCAGTACAGAAAGCAGAATGAGGCTCAACTAAACATTTCGAAATATATAACTGTCAACAAGGGTTAAGCACTTTAGACGCCAGCCAATCAGGAATTAGGTCAGCTGGATTTCCCTTGGGGATTAACAGATTTACTCCTATTAAAAGTACAGCTCACTAACTTGGAACTGCGTACTGTGTTTAATAATGAGTTACAGACTCACAATCCTATAGAATATTAGTATTTAATATGTTAATTAAAACATGACCCTTTTAATCCATAATCATGAAAATTAACATACTTAATGCAGATATATATAACAATGGTTTCTCTTCTTTTGTGTTTAATTATATATCAGTACTTGTGAATGTACAGTTAGTCCAATTAAAGTAATTATATTTCAAAAAAACTTCCACACACCAGAAAAGGTTCCAGGGGAATTGTAAAATCATAGCAATTAATAGATCAGTAAAGAACAGAAAAACATAATAAATTATGCTAGAGTAACAAGGACAGTTGTTTTTACATACTTTGACATACAGATTTCTCCTCATATGTTTCCTCTCACAACAGTCAAACAAGTAAATAAGTAAATTTCTGGGACAAGTTAACAGGTTTTCCTCGTGTACTTTTATACAATTGTGTTTGCATTTATAACTGCAGGTCTCCAGAATGGAAGAAAGTTAGTGAGAGTCAGAAGAAAGAGATGGGACTTACATTTGATGACAATGGAGAGTTTTGGTACGTACAGAACTTCTCCATTATAATAATATTTATGTGAATCATAAACATGGAACCACTATTCATTTAGATCATAACATTGACTCCAGTTATAAGTATACTATTCATATAATTCATAACAATGACCCCTGTTATAAGTATACTATTAATGTAAGCCATAACAATGACCCCTGTTATAAGCATACTATTTATGACATTCATAACAATGACCTCCCTTATACTATTCGTATAAGCCATAACAATAACCTCTGTTATAATTATACTATTCGTGAAATTCATAACAAGGATCCCTGTTATAAGTAAAGTCATATTATACTGAGGTATGTTCCAACAAGATTGTGTCATCATGCACAACAACACAACAATATAGTATTTATGGGTAAAACTATGTTATAATAACAATCCAACAGTACAACAATACAATATATATGATATGAAACAATGTTGCAAATACTTTCTGTTCAACAGGAACTAAAGTTAGGTCAACTGAATCATATAGGTACAATATAGCAATATTAAGAAACAAATATACAGTTTCTTTATCTTTTTATATGCATGCCATAAGGCAGAGAGTATTATCTTATATTTTCCATTCTTCCATCTATCTGTCAGTTACCAGTTTGTATTTTCAGCACAAGAACCAGAGTTGTTCGTCATCCACATTTACCAACATATGCAGACAGTTCAAAAGGTCAGGGGCATTGTGACTGACAAACGAAAAATGATTTCTGCACTATAACTTAAGTTCTTCAAGAGAATAGCTACCAGCCTTTGTGGATAGCTGACATTTGTACTAAGGGAACTATCTGTTGATTTGGAGGTCAAAAGGTGAACGATTAGAGTAACTGATTGAATGACAAAGAATGATTTTTATGAATTCTCAACAATCTAGATACAAATGTTGTTAATTGCGTGCAAATGTCTTAAAATGAACACTATTGATTTCTAGTTCAAAAGGTCAAAGGTCAAGTTCACTCTGACAGAAAGAAGAACATTTATTTCAGCCCAAAGACGTCTCTATCGTCTACAGATACTACACTTTACGGACACTTGGAGTGAAGACAAAACCAGTTGACTGTAGAGTAAAATGTTCAAATTTTAAGATCACAGTAACTGAATGAATATAAATGGTTTCATTAAAATAATATCAGTTTTGCATCACATTCATGTGGGCAAAGAAGACATCATTTGATATTGGTGTCTAAGGATCAAAGGTCTAGCTCATTTTAACTAAAAGATGAAAAATGGTTAATTCCAATCAAAGACCGGGACCTTTGCGGATATCATGCACTTAGGGTAAGGGAAAAATCAGTCGTGGGATTAAATGGTCAAAGGTCAAGTTCATTATGGCTGAAAGAATTAAATGCCATCTGTGCAAAATGTTTAGTTATTTTTATTGAGGATTATTAAACACGGGGTGGGTGTATAATGTATAATTCACAATTCGCTTATTGTGGTTGGCCTATTGTGCCACATATTATTCATTACCTTAACAGGTGTATGGTGGTGTTGTAGTAATTCATTGTATTGTATCAAACAATATTCATTATTGTACCAAGAGAATGGTGATGTAGTAATCCAAGGCCTACTGTACCGAACATTATTCATTAGTTTACCAAGAATATAGTTGTTTTGTAGTAGGCAATGCTTAAGAAGTGGCAATACATTATATCTTGTGAGTATCTGTTCATGATTATCTTTGGTCATTAAAGAAAATATGACATCGTCTCAAAGCAGACAGAATTTTAAAGTATTTTCATAAATTTCAAACATGTATACTTCGTTGCTGGACTCCATGAACCTTTCTGACACAGGTTTTTGGAGACTCTAAAAGTTAATACGTGGTCCCAAGTAGGCAGGGTTGGGATGTATGTGCAAGTGACCATGTAAGTGATGGTATATAATTGAGAAATAAGTTGTCGACTCATTCAAGTATTATAAAATAACTGGTATTCAAATCTGAATAAAAATATTAAGATAAATGTTTTCTTTGATGAACTGGATACATGTCAAAATAAAACAAGATAGCAGATTGTAATTTTCATATGCTATCAACATCCCCCACATACATATATGCACATACAGACACACACAAACATCCACACACACACACACACACACACACAATCAAAACTATACAGACAAGAATAGATAATGGAATAAAGGTAACACTGCATGCCTTTAAAACTGTCGTAGCGACAGCTTGTAAACTTGCTTCTCAGTCCTCTGTTTCTCTCGATGTAGCAATTTATGTATGCCTCAGTCCTCTTTATCTCTTGATGTAATATTTTATGTATGTCCTCTGTGTCTCTTGATGTAGCAATTTATGTATGCCTCAGTCCTCTTTATCTCTGTATCTCTTGGTGTAGTATTTTATGAACCTCTCCGTCTTTGATCTCTTGATGTAGTGTTTTATATATGTCCTCTGTATCTCATGATATATTATTTTCTGTAGGTCTCAGCCATCTGTATCTCTTGATGTAGCATTTTAATATCTCTCAGTCCTTTGTATCTCTTGATTTAGTACTTTTTACATGTCTCAGTCCTTTGTATCTCTTGATTTAGTACTTTTTACATGTCTCAGTCCTTTGTGTCTCTTGATGCAGTATGTTGTGTATTTCGCATGATATTTACATATGAACTATTTTAACAATGCATAGATATAAACAAACTATATGTTATTAATATTTATTAACCAACATAATATTAATTCAGGGAGTATCAACTTTCAATCATTTATGAATTTGTCAAGAATTACTTTTAAATTGTCAAGAACAGCATTTACAAGCAGATGAAAATTTTGCTGACCACAGTAGTTAATGGAAGGTTTTGTATGTGATCAAAGTCTCCTTTGGGCTAGGTTGCGCACTCATTAGAGACCTTTATTCCAATTTCCCTTAAGATTTTCTTGATGTTTTATGAGGGGCAGCAATAGAAAATGATCTTCTTGTATCTCCATTGTTGTGAGTGCGTGTGAAACATGCACGAGCATCAATAATATTATGTCCAATCTTAGCGTTCATGATGGTAGATGACAACTGCATTTTAACGTTTTTTCCTCCCAAAAGAAGATTTTCACTTTTTTACTGTTCTTAAGATTTCAACGACTGAAATAATCACACTTTGTCTTTTTGATTATGTATGGATTCAAATCTTATTTGAAAGAATCTTTACTGCAGATTATGAACTAGAAAACATCTTTAACGAAGATGACTTCTACAATCTCATGCAGCACAACATGGTGTCATAGCTATTTTTTAGTTTGTTTGGTTCTTTTTGTTTCTTTTTGTTTAGCATGCATCTCTCACTTATCTAAACTCCAACAAACTGAGCCGCTCTACATCGTGTAATTCATCTATGCAGATTTGCGAATTGGTTTTCCCACAGCAATTCTCAAAGAACCATGAACAAAAATCATCCTAGCTGCTGACAGTCATTTTAGCAACCTGTGGAATGATGGATGTTTATTTGTTACTATTTGTTTTTACCTTTTAGTCACAAAAATAACAACTGTTTAACTGCCCAAGAAATATCACCAGTATGTTCTTTACACGGCATCGGAAAAGGACTTCCCAACAGCCTGTCTATCTTTCTGTCTCCCTTTTTACACTTAATTTATTAGAAATAAGCAAAGTCATGTTGGTGGGTTGGAAATTGAAATCTATTTTTATGTTACACAACATCACAGGTATCCAGCTGCTACTACTACTGCTACTATTATTCCTACTTTAGATCACTGATGCACTTTATTTTTGTCATTCTGATATTTATTTTCTTTTTTATTCAAGTAAAAAATGTAATTTATTTTTTCCATCTGATGTTATTTCCAGGATGTCATTTGATGATTTCTGTAAACACTTTACTGATATGGATATTTGTCATACTATAAATCTGTCATTCTTCTCTCTGGAGAAGACATGGCATGAGGGCAAGGTGAAGGACTCATGGAAACAGCCAGACATGTGTGGTGGCAGTGGAAATCATGACTCATTTTTAGATAATCCCCAGGTAAAGAAACGAACTAGTACCTAATGGAAATATTTCTAAAGTTTTTTGAACGGTTCTAATTATATGAAGGCTCTGCAAAATTGAATTTGTTAACTTGGTGCACAGCGTTCAGTCTGACATCTTTATATCAAATTTATTTGTAGCACTTTAACTGCATGTCACTGTATGAGAGATATAGTTAGTTAATGTTACCAAACATATTTACTTGAGAGTATTGCAAAATTGTGTGCCTTCACTGAGTTAGGAATTAGAAGGTGATATTATCAGTTATGTTAGTATAATTTCCCTTAGTCAGCCATAAGTTTGTTCACTTGTTTAGGTATTGCCTAGAGTAAATTCTCTGAAAGCTCAATTGGACATAACAATCACCTTTACTTTAACAGTCGACAAATGTTGACCTTTTTCTACTAAAGATAGAACTACATGCCTCATACTTTAATAATTACATCTGTATGATTTCCAATTCATTTCAGATTTGCTTACAGCCATTCCTAGTATATTTGCAAGATATATGGAAATATGAAAGGCACTGAGCAGTTAAATATTACGAAGCATTCCACGAAAAACTGATCAATATTCTTCCACAAGTTTTGAAAGAGAATAATTGCTAGTTTTGTTTGCACTTTTGTTTCTCTTTCTTTGTCAATAATGTTTGAACTTTGATCAATATTAGAAAGATTTCCCTTAAAGTAATCATACATTCTGAATTTTTCCAGTACATATTTGACATAGAGAATGATGAAGATGAGGTCATGGTGTCCTTGGAGCAATCAGACAAAAGAGTCAACAGGGATAAGGGGGCAGAGAATTACGCCATAGGCTTAACCATTCTCAAGGTAACTGATTCACTGAGACAGCTATTTGGTGGCAGGTTTTTGTAATTGTAGGGGACTTCAAGGCGATGCCACTCTTCTGTACCAGTAGACTGGTTTTGTATCTCGATTTTATTTATTTCTCTATGGCATTGTTAATAGTTTTGGGCATTCACGTGTGCCAGTTACATTTTTCTTAGTTCAAGCTGATTGTGAGATTGGAAATATGCAGTCATTTTTTATGGCATGTTTTAAATGATTTAAATGAGTGACATCACTATCTATCTATCTATCTAACTATCTATCTATCTATCTATCTATCTATCTATCTATCTGTCTATCTATCTATCTATCTATATATATTGATGCAGGCCACACAAATGACAATTGTTTGGAAAACAATGTTATGTTCATATGATATAGCATGCATAAAGTTATTTACAAAATGACTTTACTAGAGTATGTGATAAACTACTTAGTTGAAATTCCATAGTAAATTCTGCCTCTGAAGAATTGGTAGATGACTAGGTTTTACCAACCTACCCAGACCTAAATCTAAATTTTTTAATCATCAGACCAAAATAATCCATTAGGTAGTTGGGACTGCCGTAACACAGGGACCATGCAAGTCACCCACTCTGCATGGGGCCTGTGCAGCCCCAAAATGGATAGAGGCCTGCATCAATTTCGTGTTTCACCACCCTTTCCTGGGAAAACCATACAACCAAGAATGACAGGCATATATTATCCACACACATCGTAACATAAAAGGCATCTGACAAGTCAAACAAAAGCGAAATAAACTGCCATCCTTAAACATAGCCAAGCATATGTTTGATATGTTGAAAGGTAGATGTTACAAACTGCAAAACATGGCATTGTGCCTAAAGAAATGTGTGGATCCCAGACTGTGAAAAATGCAAACAGTGAAAAATGTTAATGCTGTTCTCTATACGATGATATCAGCGTTAGAGTTCTATATTTCCCTAATTCAGTAGAATTAAAGTCCTTCAGTGATTCACAGCTGTAGTAATTATCTGGATAATATTCCTCTTCCTGTCTACCTTGCCGTTATATTCATTTGCAGTGAACCCACGTGCCATTCTGATGAAATTAGACACTGTGTTCAGGTTTATATACCCACCAGACCTGAAACGGAAATCAACAAAACCCCCGATTCCCATTTGTGTACTAACTTAATTGAGTTCATTATTGAATTGATCGGTTGGAAGGACGTTCTGAGCATCTAATAAATCTTTTGAAAGCATCGGCTTTCCATTGCCCTAACTGACCAATCTGACTGTCGGACAAGTTCTGGACAGCAGCAGTTGTTGTTGCTCCGATTCTAAAGCTGTGGCTCTTGAAGTATTTTGGATCAAAATTGCAGAACTGCAGAGCAAGAGTTTGACATGTGCATTGAATGATGTGTTTGCAAGATATATAAATACTGGGCCTGGACCAGTACCTTGTATTTGGATGTATTGCTGGAGATGTGAGACAGAGCAGACTGCAGCATTGTTGTTCTTATTAATTTTTAAAGTGAATTACTGGCCCTGGCGGTGTTTGAAGGGGTTGAATGTTGGTGGAATGGTTGTCAAGAACTAACTGATGAAACTGCAATATATTACGGTTATGATGGCTAAGGAACTCCACTGTGATTTACCCAATTCTCAAGAAGGCATGCAATGCCAGGGAAAACATAGCTTGAAGTAGGAGCTGTTTGTATGAAGAAGATATAATGCTAGTTGTAGCGTGGATATGTGTTTCTAAAATTCACTTGTCAATTGGAAATCTAGCATCACAAAAAACTCTATTCCTGTGGCATGCTTGCAGCAGTTTCTGTATTAGGAAAGAGTTAGTGGGATCTGCATTATATATATGCTGGATGCATCAGTGTGCAAATGAATAACGTGCTAGTCCAGCCAGCGATCAGGGAGGAATAAAGATTTACCATTGAATTCTTTAATGATATGCACCACAGATCAGCTCGAACCTCCCTCGTCATGTGTATGAAGTGATGTGGTTTCAACACACCCAGTTTCAGATCAATCAATCTTCTCAAGAACGTTCTGCCAGGCAGGACAACTGCACATGTAAAACTGAGTGTGCCAATTATGGACTGGAGATTGTGGAGCATCATTTTGGGGTCTTGGAGGCAGCGTGTTATCAGACTGTAGCATTTTTGGAGTTTATCTATGTGAAGTCTTACTTCCATCTTGAGTGTATCCAGTTCATAGCTGATAAAGGTCATTGTTGGACTAGGAAGAAATGTTTTTTTTCCGCAGACATGGGAATACCAATATCTACACAAAGCATTAAGAATTTGTCTAGTATGTCCTTACAGATGTTATATTTTGATTTCAACAGCAAAAAGTCATCTAGAACATGTACCATGTGGACAATGCCCAATTTGTGTGTTGCAATACAATGAAGTGCATTATTAACATATTCAAAGATTTGACAACTGTAGCTACAGCCCATAGGAAGGCACGTGCCATAATAGTACATGTCATTCCAAGTGAAGCCAAACCATGTGATACTGAGTAGGGCAGAGTGGAACAATTCTGAAGGCACTAACTATGTCTGTTTTAGCCATAACACAGCCTCTTCCAAGATTGTAAAAACTTGTAATAGCCTGTTCCACAGTTTGGTATTAAACAGCACTGTTTTTCGGAGATAACCCATCATTTATAAAAGATCCCCGAGGATGTGACAAATGGTAAATCATGCGGAAAGTACCAGCTGTTGTCTTTGGAAGGAAGCTAAAAGGAATTGTTTGAAAGTATGAGAAAGGGTGGTTTTTGAAAGGACCTGTAAACCTGCCATAATAAAGTCTATTTTGTCTTGAACAACCTCTGGATTTTGTATGGCTGACTTGAGATTGTGAGTTTGGTTTGAATAGGTGACAAACAGCCCCCATGCCCCGCGTGAAATCCAAATGTAAATCCCTCGATCAGCAGATGTATCTTGGCAGTGTTGTTCCCCCTTACTGTTTATGCGGGACCACTTTCTCTCGCTGGCTGTGTTGTACAGAGTTTGCAGTTTGTCCCTAGTACTGAGTGGGATTGTAGTCACGACGAAAGGGTTGCATGTTTTCTGGTATGGCCCTTTTTTGGAGTATATTTGGGCAACAATTTGTGTGATTTATAAATGGGCAGTTGGCGTTTAGGGAAGGGATAAGCTTCCAAACAATTGAGACAATTATGTTGGTATTTGCATGCTAGCCCTGCAGAACAATTCAGCCCTTTATGGTGATTAAAGCAGGCCCCTTTGGGGGATTCATTTTGGAGATGGAAGATGGTACTGTGGTAGTGCTGGTGGCCGCCTTTTCACCCATGCTATCAAGAACATATTGCAAGTAAAGTTCAATGTGGGTGGAACCCCACTTGCCCTCTTCCCTCTCTGTCATGTGTCGAAACTGCTCATCAAAGTATCGCCAATGAACCCTGCACTTGGCTAACTTCATGACAACTTCCATGTGATGTGATAGCACAGTGCTCAAGACAGCGAATTTATGCATGTTATTGTAGCAAATCTGTTCCATGATGTCAACCAATGAGTGATGGAGAGCGGGGACTTCTTGGCCATAGAAACCAAGTTCAATTCGGGTGTGTTTGATGTGACATCGAACTGTAATTGATATGTTTTGTCTGTGAATGTGGAAAGGAGAGTTAGACCTGGGCCAAGTATGTTGCTTAATTTTGACAAGCACTGAGGCAGTTATGTCGACTGATGTGCTGACAAAGTTGGATTGACTCTGTGTATCAGGGGTAGTGCTTGTTGTTAAGAAATCACTCAATACGTATACTGTATGAGAGAGTCCTGTTAAGGTTGAGGTAGCCTGTGTATTGCTGCCCGCGACTGCCTATTGTGCTTGGACTGGACATTGATTTCAGGCCGGCGAGGTATATTGCCCTTGTTGAAAACGAGTGGTCATCTCCAACACGTGGTCCAACTTACTGTCCACTTGTGCGGTGATGACTGGTATAAACTGCTGTACCACCTTCTGTGCTCTACGGTCATTGGTAGCTTGATGAACTATTACTGCCGAAGGTGTTTCTCCAGAGTCCTGCTGCTGTTGCTGGTGGTCAACCGACCTCATCCGTGAACTGGTAGACTGGACCTTCTTCAGTCTATTTAATCCCTTCAGATGTCATGCACTTGGGTGGCATGATCTGGTAGAGTTAGAAAACATACAGTATTAAACGGAATAGTATGAAATAGGCAACATGGAATGTTATGCAAGGACACTATAAACAAGGTTTGGTAACATTTAATGGAACACTAACAGAAGTGAATGCCAAAATAATGTATGTATGATTAAATTATATAAATTATGTGCATATGAAAGTAAATTTAAAATTACATTTTTGTACACTCTAAGAGTACCCAGAGTGCCTAAATTGTAAAATATATAATGGCCAGGCTGCTTAGGCAGGTATGTTTGTCTTGACCATTGGTTCCTTAGCAGACTGGCATATGTAGAAAGTTTCAGTCAGGTATGGGACCTGACCCATTATCAGCCAAAACAGGCAGATACAAAAGTACGGAAGGAAAGGGTGACAGGTACAGGACCTGGCCCGTTATCTCCCATGGTGTGCAGATAACAAAAAGACATTGGAACCTC
>JAECUM010055789.1:0-12921 GCA_016617855.1 Megalonaias nervosa | reverse complement strand
TGCTCCCATGAAACATAAATTGCTTAGTGATAGAAGCGGGTTGATGCAAAAGCATGGAAAAGACAAGTATTTCCGGCATTATGTAGCAAATGCGATCCTCACTCAGCCATCAACTCTTAATCACTCTAAATTGTTTCAGAAAGATTGCTCATCCATATTTAACACTCCGCCACCATATTTATTCTTTTTGATAAAAATCTGGCTGTACAATCTTCTCTCAGCCAAAAACCTCAAATCAGTTTTGATAATTAGTTTTAAAATAAATAATGCATACATGTCTCACTGCATGACCATCATTAATGTTAGGTTTTTATTGAAAAAGCTGGCTCACTACTACTCTCAAAAATGTCAAAGAAAAGATCGGCGACGATCACTAAATTTGCAGTTGTAGAGAAAAAAGCTGTCTTACTATCGTTTTCCAAAGGTACAGAATTTTGAAAGTAAAATCCTTAGAAAACTGAAAGCTGAAAGGTAAGAAATATATCACTGAGCAACGTTTTATAAAAGAAAATAAGTACTATTCAAGATATACCGCAATAAACCAATCTCCAACAAACTAATTTTGTTCCATTAACTTACTAAAAATAAACTCACTGAGTATGAACAATCATCGTGCTAAGGTCTCTTAACACTTGGAGAATTAACTGCAACGTTAAAAATTATACATAATAATCCAAATCTTGATGACATAAAGTACTAGGTCCAAAAATGTTTCGGGACTCTGAAGAATTATTTTAGAGATGCCTTGAACTTCGGTCTCCACAATGAAGAATGCACAGTTTGCAGAGTCTTCGCATAATAATATTTGGCCCCAAAATTGGAAAAGATTTGCCTGGCTAATCCAGTTAGAGACCAATTAGTTCACTGAATATAGACCATACAATTGTAAGTAAAGGCATTGTAAATATAGGAAGACATTCTCTCAAGGGCTAAACATTTTCTATGTGTTGCTGATGAAGGCCAGAATTTTTTTTTTTTTTTGTTTTTTTTTTTATTTATTTATTTTTTTTTTGTTTTTTTAAATTTAAGATAGTAAAATGGGTCAAAATATCTGTCTGCTTTGAAAATCAATATTTGGATAGCAAGTGGTATAAAAGTTTGTGACATGATTATTTTATACGAGTTATGTAGAATGCGAACAATGCTGCCATTTCTAAACTTAGGAAAGATGCAGATAATGCATCCTTATGCTTCAAGCATGAAACTGTGACTTAGCAAGGCAATTTGGAAAACATACCGTTGAATAAGTGTGACAAGTTTTTGTATGACCTGATAGCCAGTAAATGGATATAGCAGATTATCAGTAACTAGTGGCTATTAAAATATTTACCTGCATATTTTATCAATTATTTCTCAGATACTGGCTAGGATTATCGCGTCGCGAAATGAGAACTATTGAGATAGAAAAAAGAATCAAAATGAACGCTGGCATTACATCTCTAGCCGTAGTCAGGCTAGATACTGTCATTTTCATCAAGTGGGTACAGTGTTTTGATTCATGACCATAGCGTTGAAATCGTTATGTTTGTTAAATTATTTTTATAAATTTATATGTAAGAAGCCTTCAGGGAGGATGTAGTATAGTGGATAACATTTGTATATTCGGTTTTTAACATAAGATCAAACATACTTAAAAAAATTGTCTGGTATTTTCGTTTCCAATATTTTTTTACATAATACACGTATTAAAGATAACATATAATTATACATCCTCTATTTAAAGGCAAATTGTACATAATTATATATATATATATATATATATATATATATATATATATATATATATATATATATATATATATATATATATATATATATATCGTGTTATATTTTCAAAAATAATTCCACTTGATATGAAGTGGCTGTTTCCTATCTTGTGATTAACTGCAAATGGTCATTTGATACTGGTCTGGAAGTTTTACACATTAATATATTCTGGATTCTTCTTTTAATTTAAGATCAGGTTCCATTGCTCGTCTTTGCTGTATAAACTCTAAGCAACATCACAATAGTAGTAACAACGACAACAACAACAAGAAATAGAATAACACACTGCAACTGCAGATTTCATTTGGCAACAGCAAACAAAATCAAACATTCTATTCACAAGTTCGTATTGCACACGAATAATTAAGGCTATTACCAACACAATGTATGGGAGGCTTTAATTGCAAAATTACCTTAAAATAGTATTGCAATTCTACTAGAAATAGTGTGTTGAATGAATTGTTATTTATGATCATGATATATAATGAATAGCAGCAACCTTCATAAGGGATATATTCCATTTATGTGAACGGGTGGGGGACATAAAGGATAAACATATAAGGTATATTTACATAATAAATATCACGGTGACCATCATTAACTCTTAGTTTGTGATTTGATACGGGCTATGCCATCTTCATCTACCAAGGCTGGTTGATACACATAGTTCCACATCGATAATAACTGTTATGATTCGATGATCTATGTCTAGCAAAGAAGCTGCTCGATATGCCCATGCAGTTAATGAAAGAAAAGTGTCCGCTAATTAAACAGCGATTGATATGCTTTTGAAATCCGCTGTTATGATGGCAGAAAGACGGCATATTGGAATTATAAGGATTCAATGGTCATAGAGTTGTACCTATGATTTGTTTACTTAATCGCTCCCAATGTTAACATCGATACATACCTAAACATGATCATTAAGTGCCCGTGGCTTACACATTATATGGAAAACATTATATAGATATATATATATATATATATATATATATATATATATATATATATATATATATATATATATATATATATATATATCCATCTTTATACTCAGGGAAACTTAGAATGAGGAGCACAGTTATTTTCAGCAAAAATTACATTCCATTGTTCGGTTATAGTTATCAACAATGCCAATTAAATTTGGCCACAAGCATTAGAATTTGCATATCGGTATGTACAGTTATAGCAGAACAACAAACAATATGTGTTCCCTCACTGTCTTCCACAGATGCTACACATGAAGATTGGTAACTCATTAATCTTCTAGCACCGTTAAGAAAATCTCGTTTGACACGAGTTAAATCAGATGTGATTTAGTTCGTTGGCGGCTAGTAATAGCAGCTGTGCCCGGTTATCACTGTTGATAAAGAAATCTTGTCAGAAAAGCTCGGATTAACGATCAGCCGATGCCTTCCTTAGCTGAGGATTGACAGCGAGGGGCATAATATAGTAACATTAACTGAAATATGTATTTCTGCTTTCCAGTTACACTTTAGTGTCAAAACAAGGAATAAAGTAAAACCTGTTCATAGTCAGGGGATGCTAAAACACAACCCTGGTGTGAACATATGAGGGTCATATTTGTGCTAAAGCGTGAAATTTTAATTTTCATCAAAACAGTTGCTTTACGTTGAAAGCACAGTTTTTAATCATCCACTATTTACAAACATGGGCGTTTTAATCAACAGGGACCTAAGACTGAGAAAGTTTGACAATGTTGTATTCACGCCTGTTTTTCATTACAATGATACAGAACACTACACCGCAATGCAACAATTTCATGGGAAAAATGAAAGAGAGATAATGAAGACAAAATAAGGTTCGTACAGAAAGTATGGTGTCGAGAATAAAATGTTGAAAGCAGATTAGGACAAATTAAAGAGATACATAAACCAGAAGGTAACATAATACTGATAAAGAGAAAAATGCTTTTAAATGCCATAAAGTTTTTGGAAAACATATTGATAATTGTATTAGAATGATAAAACTCAGCAAAGGATAACGTAAACATTTACATGATGGTTTGAAACCATAGAAACAGCTCTTAGTGCATGCTGATATCTTAGCGTAAGATCCGTGTTAATGAGTACCTTGGAGTATATTGCCAACAGTAGATCTTCCTTGATGCGAAATCATGGCAGTTAAGCCAAGGTTCGCCAATTCTAGAACAGTAAAAGTGTTTACTTTGGTATTATTATTTTCATTCTTTGTCACACTTGTTTTAGTGTCTATTACAACAAATAAGCTAATATGTGTAGTTTCCCTATACTCTACCATAAGGAGTGACCTGCGAAATATGTTTACTGGAATTCAGCTTAGTTTTGACAATCCTAAAAACGTTGAAACAATTAGACCAGACGTATGTGAAGCCTGCTTCTCTCACACTTTTAATTATGTCATGAATAATGACGTGGTGTGCAAGCTTTATGATGATGCCCAGGAAATAGACTTGGTTATTTTTATTTTTACAACACACCATCATGAAAACGAAAGGAATGCAATTCGGCGGACGTGGTTGACTTACACCAATAAAAATAGAGCGAATATAAGATATTCGTTTCTTTTGGGTGAGGTACCGGACGAAAATTTAAGAAGACTCGTAGAAGAGGAAAATACAATTCACAAAGATATACTTAAAGAGGATTTTGCTGATACGTATCTCAATTTAACATATAAAACCATGATGGCCTTTAAGTATGCCATTACCAAATGCTCTCATGCAAAATTTGTTCTCAAAACAGATGATGACATGTGGGTTAACATTCCAGGCCTTTTAAAAATTATACATCGTGAGAGGACGATCTTGCAGACTGCTGTTGGCGGTAGTTGCCGTCATATCGCTTATCCTGTTAGGGACCCAGCGTCCAAATGGTATGCATCATTTCAAAGTTACCCGTATAAATCATATCCGGGTTACTGCTCTGGCACAGGGTATATCACTAGCATCAATGTTGCGAGAAAAGTGTTTGAACTATCGTCCTATGTGCCTTTCTTTCATTTGGAGGATGTATATGTGGCAATGTGCATGAAAATATTGGGTTACAAGCTGCATCCTATTCCAGGATTTAACTCGGGCAGGCAGTTGTTTGATCCCTGTCTATACAAAGGTGATAAATTAATGACCTCTCACGGAGTTCCTGCAGGAATGCTGATAAGCGTTTGGAATACACCATGCACAGAGTGAGAGCTACACTACTAAGAATGTCACCTACCAAATCTCCAAATATTTTAAATTAAATTTATTTATCTTTCAGAGTGTGTCTTAATTCAGATCATGAAAACGCGTGGAAATTAAGTCTTTGCGACAAATTTTCTTCAACACAGGTTTAAATTGTTTTGATTCGCATTCATGTAATAACAATTCTCATGTCCAGACATATGTGCCAGATGTAACCTGATGGGTACAACAGTAATGTACAGTACTTGTATTGCAATAGAAGTCTTATCCATTGTAGAAATCTGACGGACAAAATGGCTCAAAACGCTTTGAAAGAAATGAATTCATATTAAACAGTTGTAACCATCCATCTATTGATGCAAATGCCATGATTAAGGATTTATTAAATTACATTCACGATGACCATCGTGATTTAATTTCTATCATCGCGTGTTGTTATAGTGATACTTTCATAATTTTGATCTGAAAAGAAATCTAAACAACCTTAGTAAAATAATGTTGGGTTACGCACGCACATTCAGTCATACATACATACATACATACATACATACATACATGCATACATACAAACAACCATCCATCCATCCATCCATCCATACATACATATATACATGCATACATACATACATACATACATACATACATACATACATACATACATACATACATACATATACATGGCGTAAATCGGAGGGTTAATTAGTCATTTCGATACAGTAATTTCATATATTTAGCCAACGACGGTCGTTGGTCCTGTCATTGTAGATTGCGTAATAATCCCCACTGAATTATTTTCTTTCTTACGCTACATTGTTGTTGATGATATGACTGAATATGTTCATTATTCTCCTGTTTGCTAGTTAACATTTCATTTAATTGGCAAAAAATGATATAGTCGATTTTAATGACTATTGGCATTATATCAGTCAAAGTCATATACATTGGATGAAAGGGAGAACACATAAATGTTTAGAAAGGTTTAAATGCAATATGATAGATCAATATGATACAGTTTGAATATTAAGGAAATAACGCATTGATGAATGTGCTTTGTTAATAATGGAAAAGTACAATGATGCTGTTTTTAAAATTTAATTTTGTCGGACTTTAAATCTTCGTTTCAACAATACTACAATTCTTGGGCAAAGAATGGGCAACTTTTAGCATATAAGAAGAAATAATTTAGTAGGTTATACTTCTGATCCTAGTCTATGAAAAATATATTAAAAGTTGAAAGCTCAAAGCAAATAAATGATGTGGCATACCAAGGTCGGAATGTTTTATGTGTCTTAACTCTCTCGTGTCAATAAAAGTAACCGATATACTAAAGATGTACAGTCAGAAATAAAAAATATTAACCTGTGTTATTGATTTTTTCAACTCGCAATTAACTGAATTAAAAATGTACAAGAGTATGGGGACGTTGATAGAAAGTTTAATTTAGTTGTTATTATGGTATCCAGCTCTAAGTTGGCACCATTGGAAATAATGCCAATCATTAAATGTAGCTTTTATACAATTTTCAACAACGATTTATTTCACTCCTTGGGGGTGGAAAAGATTTGTCACCTATATAACAATGGCATTAAAATTGGTCATAACAATAATTGGGATATATCCTTTGACAATGTTTTGTGCAAGCTCCTAGTGAAAATGTCATGCAGAGGGCAGATGATCCACAAATTATACATAAATCGTCTACAGCTTATGGTAAAAAGTTATATCACAAGGCCTAGGGGCAGATTATTTTGGTTTATTGATTTGTATTTTTCAATAGCCTTCAATACCATTTGACACGATAATCTATGTAGTAGCCTGCCCTCTTACGCAATACAAGAAAAGTTGTACATGCCATGAAGAGCTAGGTGAGATCATGTTAGGTACTAACTGATTAACAACCAGTCATTTTCCCTGTCAATGACGCACACGTCAGGGCTGCATGCTGTCTCCCTTGTTGTCACTATATATAAATTATTTATTGACTATTTTGGAGTGAAACGTGTGCAAGGTGTATCGTATATGACATACTTGATATGTTAAGTGTATTATATGTAGAGGATGCAGAAGATTTGTGGGACATATCAATGCGATTACAGCAAAATATGAGACTAATAGAAAAGTTTTGTCTGCGTATGCGTGTAAAGTCAAAATGCACATAAACACGATCATTGTCGTTGAAAAAGGAACATCACTCAGAGATTATCCAAGATGGGCTTATCAAAGAAAAACATGGAATTAAAATCATTTTGCAAATGTATTTGCTTACGTAAGATACGTAAGGGAAAATGGAAAATAAAATAGTGCAAACTGAATTAGTGTACATTAACAAAGAGAAGTCCTTAGTATCCTAAAGCTCCAGACTAAACACAATATAAACCTTCATAACAACTGGTTCATGATAAGGAAAAGGCGATACAATTCTAGTGGTGCCGACGTATGGGAATATCAATATACTGACAGAATATAATGCAGATTACTTTAAGATATATTAAGGGATAGAAAAGCAATGACGAACAAATCCGAAGGAGGACCAAGCTAGGTTTCTTGCACTAGAGATAAGTTTCTCGCACTTGATAGAAAATGCAGTCTTCGCTCAGCCATGATCTTTAAAGCAATTCACCTACTTTAGAATAGTTTAATAAAAAAATCAAAACTGATTCACCAATAAATGACAAACAACCACTATTATTTGTTTAAACAGCTGGATCACTATCCTCGCTCAGCAAACCACCTCGAGAGGTTTTCAGACTTTTAAGAGACAAAAGTATAGTTGACCAATACGTCTTTTGTTCACTTGCCTTTTACTGAAAAGCTTTTATGTTGGGTACGAATACTACTGCTTTTAAAAGGTAACTGACATAAGTATTAAATATTCTTCATCTCAAAAACGCTGTCTTACCTTTATAACCATTTAACATTTTATTTTATTTTTGAAAGAGCTGGTTCACCATATGACCATATTCCACTTTTGCTTTTTGATGTGAATCATGAGAATTATCTAGTCTAAAAATAATACTTTAGTACCACAGAAAGTAGTTCCTAATGAGCTTGATTGTTCTGGAAAACACAAGAAATTAACGAATAATGCAAAGGTACAAAAATCTTCAGCAAGTAATTATTGTGCATGTCAAGAAACATATAAATATATGTTATACCTTATCGCAATTTGAGGTTAAATGTTAAGCGATGATGAAAGCTCAAAAGAGAAATTTTATTCGATCTACAGACATGGTTGAATTCATGCATATAAATTATATACATATTTGAGAAAGAAACAACCAGTTTGTTTTTAAAGTATAAAATATTGGGTTAGTAAAATTTCAAGAAATTGTTCTCTTTTACCATGTTGATGTGTAATTACAATACTGTATATTCCATCTTTTAGTTTAATTCAGTTTTGAATAAATCTAAGTGTCCATTGTCCTTATGTATCTGAGCTTATGGATTGGCTATGTCTGTCTTCTTATTTATCAAGGATCAACACATCAGTTATGGTTTTCATCTATTCATTTTATTAGACAATATTGCACACGAAGTAATGTACGTTGTGATGTAAATTAATATCAGAATCATCGATGAAAACTGGGCCTGCATTCATTCTACATTAATCTGCAGTATGTAGAGATTAATATGAGCATGTCAATACATGATATTCCTAGTGAACATATATTGTACACAGAATGTAAAAGCATATATATTAACACATCCACACTTATATATGTATATGTATGTATATATATATATATATATATATATATATATATATATATATATATATATATATATATATATATATATATATATATATATATATATATATATATATATATATATATATAATCCCTTCTATATTATTCATTTTATTGTCATACAAAGAAATACACATGTTAACAGTCCTGATAACCTCAGTTGCAATATCCGTAAAAGAATATTTGAGCAGATCGATCTGTATTAGATCAGCAGGTCCTCATGCCGATAAATAATACTGTATTATATTTGAAGTGATCAGGACATTTTTTGTGTGGACATGTGCATGTACGTGCCCAGCAGACACTGTATGTATTGAGGACTTGAATATACATGATGTTAAACTGACATATTTATACATATGCATAATGTATTTGGATCGGCCTGCATTGTAATGTTCATATCGCGTTTTTGCATACACCAGTCCACATTAAATATCTGATGGCCAGAGTCATACATATTAAAATTGTTGACATGTATTTGAATATGAACATTAGATATATAATGCGAACTTTCACATAGTGGAGATTATATGAATATGTGTTAGTGTTGATCTGATCGTGTATATAACATGGATGCTTGTTTGTTCATGTGTGCATTTAGGTACTTATACAGAATATTGATATCAGAAATTATCGAGACATTCCTTTTGCAGATGTGTATATATGCAACCCTCAAACATGCGGTGCGTATTTTTATGTATAAGAGGCAATGTACACATAACGTGGAATGTGGATACACTAAAAATACGTCCACATAACCGCTTATATAGAAATGAGACGACTATTGCAGCGGAAGGTTTATGGGGGACGTTGCACATTTTTTATTTGATTATTTTCTGCATCACTATTTTAACTGTATAGATGATATGGGGAAATACTTGTCTAGCGTGTGTTCTAGTGTACGTTCAGATTAATGTTAAGTGCCGTTTGTCACGTACAATGTCTTCATATATTTTTACTTAGATAATTTTGCTGGAATGGGTGGGGCATGTAGCCATTAAATAGGTATGCTATCGGAAATGACGCACACTTTCAGTGATTGAAGTATTCACAATTTAGACAGCTACAGAAAGTACTTTTGGTACGAAATTGAATAATGATTGATTATTACTGTCAGTCAGAAGAACAAGTGACACTCAAATTTTATTTTTGGTTTGAATGTATGTATCTGGATTTGCTATTGCATATGGACAGTACACTTATTTTCCTGCATTACTCATTCTTATATATATATATATATATATATATATATATATATATATATATATATATATATATATATATATATATATATATATATATATATATATATACACATATATGTTGCAGAACAAACCAGCCATCTTCAAAACACAGAATCCAGTTTTTGTGTGACATCAATATCTCATTTTTTTTCAAATACAAAATATATAAATTGAGTATTTAGTTGTCTTGAATCAGAACAAAATCTTTTCGTTAAAACATAATATTTTAAATAAGAAAACTTTCCTCAAACTACAAATCAGATTGAAAGTTTTGGCCATTTAAATTTCAAATTTAAATTTATTTGACAGTAGGAAATATCAGTTGTTGATATTAACTTCAAAGGGGGAATCCCTATACCTGCTATTGTACCAACCGTTTACAAATGCTATTAATTTTACAGAGGTGGCACAGTTGAATACTGGACAAACATATCGGCTGATGAAATTAACTCGATGATAGCAAATGAGAAAATAGATGGAGTTAATATCCGTTTTGCAGATAGTAGCCGTCAAACGGACCGAATAATAAAGAAGTTAAATAAAAGTATCAGATTTATTTGATATCATTTTATAACATAATATATATTCAGCAGGCATTGATCTATACATTATAAAGAAAAGTTGCTTGAAAATTTTGTTTTGAGTGGAAAAGGCTAATACACAGATGATATGATAGTAATACTATTTCAGCAATATATTTCATATTCAACAGTTACATGACATTAACGTGTTGACGGCGAGATGTCTTTTATATGTGTGTTATAAAGTTTTTAATTTCCTCTCGTCTTGTGTGGTGAAAAATCTTTTCACTGAAGATGGAAGCTCCCAATTATGTATTTGTCAATGCTTATCATTTGCTATAACCTGAGCTTCTGATTCCCGTTGTTCAAACGATTATTTTAGTGTCAATTGTTTGCATCTCTATTTAGTCAGAAATTTGTATTGGCTATGTGATGGTAAAAGTTCGCATACGTGCTACTTGTGCTGATATCGCATTACGCTAGGAAAGACATTCTCTTCAAATAAAAGGTAACACATGCTTGCCATTGAGTTCATATTTGGAGGCATCTATTTAAGTCCTTCTCTTGTAAAATCTCATTATTTGAAAAACTCACCTTACCTAAATTGCGTGCCTATATAATTACCAGCTAAGATTCTATCTTAATGTACTTCAAAAAATGTTTACTACGTCATGGTAAAACAATGTTTTTCCAGTATAGTTCTCAGTGAGGATTAATGTATTTTTTATTTGAGTTCTTCGGTGTCTAAGTTGTGTCTTGGAACACCTTGGTATTCATTCACTAAAGCTGCAGGTTGGAGAGGAACAAAAACGTCCCGTTCATGGTATGGAATGATCTAAATATATTTTCTATTGACTGACAGACGTCCTAAAAATGTAATACTCTCTCTCTCTCTCTCTCTCTCTCTCCTCAATATTCTTCTTATTCATCTAACACTTCAGGATCTCTTACGTCGTCTTCTGCCGTTTTAACATTATTTACATCACTCAAAGATAACTTCAAAAAACATCATAACAAAATAACATTTTTAAAAAACATTGACTCACTTATGGTAAAGTTAATAATCAACCTATATCATAGAGAAACTTTCATGTGAGAAATAAAAGCAAACACGTAGAATGGAGGATTCATGTAACATGGACTATAATTAACTTTACCATAAGTAAGTCAATGTTTTTAAAAAGTGTTATTTTATTATGATGTTTTTTTTTTTGTAGCTGATGGATAATAAGTACACAGTAATTCATAGTAAGTTACACTCTGAAGTAGAAGATCTTCAAATATAAAGTCATAGAAACATAACAAGTAATTCAAGAAATGGAAAGTAGTTATATATTAAAAATAACAATCGCAATGAAAAAAGATGATGAGTGTAATAATAAACATTATCAAGTTTAGTTGAGTCCGAATAAGCGAGGCAGTGACGATATAAAGGCAAACGGCTGCATTAGTGTAACTGTTTAATGAACAAGACCTATGGGACTAAATAGAGGATAAAACAGAATGGATTCTTTTAAATCCAGGATAGAAATCTTAATGATGGTAGACGTGTACATAATTGGTCGACAAAAAATAGCAAACGTATTAAGTGTTTGAAAGAAATGGCTTTAAATACGACATATATTCCAAATAAATATGTTTTAAAACTATTATACAATGCATTAAAAAATTTAGAAATTGTATTACAAACATTGATTTAAATTAATTAAAACAGTCGGTTCCAAACAACTAGCAAATGTACGGCAGGTTTTCATCGCAAGCTTCAACGAAGAGATAAATGCTTGCATATGCATTCTCTAGTAAAATGTTTGTAACTCAATGATGAACATACAGTCAATGAATATCATAGAAAGACTATAATATATACACGACAATACAAATAAAACGATGTAATATTTTGTTCCTAAATTACTATACAGATATTATAACCAATGTAATCCATTCTCTGTGTAATAGCATATACAATCTAAACAAGATTTTATGAATGTATGGTGTCAGCCACATCTTACTTTATTGAACGTAAAAGTGCAATCAGTGACTATCATATCAAGATTATTTTACATGATGGTAATATGGAGACTTTCAATAATAATTAATTACGTCCATTCTCTAAGGATCGCAAAAGAATGATATATTAAAGAAAATTACAAATATACACCAAACAGCTCTGTCCGTTCTTTATCCTGTATACTTGTCATCCTATCAATTAATTTTATATACCTTGATTTCTGTCGTAGGGATCCAGAATGACAGTGTAGTTAGATGAGGATTAATAATTGGGTCAACATGCAAATGGGTCTGCTAATGACTAATGCATATACCACCTACTATGTTGCATCAATGTCTTGCTGTGAGTGCTTAGTCGCGATGGCATATGACCTGCTACCTGTAGGAAAGGCGATTTATACATATTCTAACCTGTATGATAACATTACACCTGCATATATATATATATATAT
>JAECUM010055788.1:0-18437 GCA_016617855.1 Megalonaias nervosa | reverse complement strand
TCCATGTACATCATCAATAGGATATTCCAACTGTCTTTTCAAGACAAATCTTTTTTCCATTTAATTGCCATGACTATAGAAGGAATGAATGTTTGGTACCTGCAAATAGTGAATGGGAAAATGAAGCTGCAAATAGTAGCCTATGTACATTTCAGTTGGTTATTATTATTATTATTATTATTATTATTATCTCCAGTTTCATAAATAGATAAATAAAACGTTTACAGTTTGTGATTTTTGTGTGAAACTGTCAGTGAATGATTTTATATTGTTGTGATAGCAAAGTTCGACAGACTGCTAGGTATTAAAAGTCTACGAAAGAAAATCTGATTTCTTCAATTCACATGACAGTTTAAAAAGGTATTCAAATTAATATCTTTATCATGATACTGGACAGCAACAACATTTATGCAAAACATCATTTTCTTCTCCAAGCAACACAAAATTTAAGTACATTTTGTAAATAGACTCTAAACCCATTTATTCGATGCTCTGCATGTAAGGTATAAATCTGATCAAGGTAAAATTATGCATATAATATTTAAAACAAAAGTTAAATTTCTCTCAGTTTAAGCTAAGTTCACAATGAATCTAAAATGACAAAATGGTTGTGGATTTATAGATCAGAATATATATGGGTGACTGCCAACTATGTTCGCTTGAATAGTCCTGGTAAGCAATGGTTTTAAAGGCGATTTTGTGTTGTGATGCATGAAAAAAAGAATAGGAAATATAGACTAAAACAAATTCATGACGTATGAAGCCCTGCGAAATGCATCTGGAGTACATGCAATTCGCAACGAAGACTTGTTGAGTAGAGAAAATTAATTACAGTCAGATAATACCATGTTTCGGAACTAAACAATATTAATGACATTTCAATCAGTTTCTGGTTATGTAGACTGCATGCACTGCAGTCAGTTTAACGTCAAAAGATACGTATGTATGTACGCTTTCACTCTCTATGTTAATTTCCAGTATGGATAACGTTATACATTACATCAAATACATATCCATTCCTATGAACTATCATTGTGATTTAAGTCTGCTGCAAGCATCGTTTGGCAATCATCCTATCAACTAGATTATAACTATTCCAGCGTTTGTAGTTAAATGCTTTAAGACGCCATTCGTTCTCTCGTATCAACTCACTTCAGATGATTTTAAATAGATTTGAAGTAGGTAGCTCCGTTGCAACTGTTTTACTTTCTGCAATCTTCTCTTTCTCAGCCTGCTTGATGAAACTATTCCCATCTAGATAGTCTTTTCTCAAAACACATTTATTCTTCTGGGATGTGGATCTTGGTCGCTATAATATTTTTCTTGAATCATCAGCATCTACGGTAACAACCGCAATTGTTCAAAGTTGTAGACTTTATTCGTGTGCGTTATTTATAGAACTCAAAACGAAGACTACTTTGTTCAAATCTGACAGTTTGACATCGATTATCTATGCAAACCCTTACGTTTCATAGTTACTTCGGTCAGGAAATTGTGTTTTTACAGGAACTACAATACTTTAGAGTTGACTGAATTGTTTGTTGATTTTTTTTTTGTCTCGACATTATTCAATAGT
The DNA here is from genome assembly GCA_016617855.1 of Megalonaias nervosa. Taxonomy (NCBI): domain Eukaryota; kingdom Metazoa; phylum Mollusca; class Bivalvia; order Unionida; family Unionidae; genus Megalonaias; species Megalonaias nervosa. The sequence goes on along the minus strand of JAECUM010055788.1, from coordinate 16,861 downwards.
GCTCCTGTAAGTATAACATAAAGGAACGGAAGGCTTGTTCCTATTTTTCAAAGAGAGATGAATCAATTCAGTTTTTATCTTTGACAAAATGATTTTTTAAAATTTAAGCTAGTCTTGGAAAAAGGTAATTGAGGTTAGACCTATCACGAAGCTGAATATTATTTACCTGTTGGGCACTTGATGGAATTACGGCCCGCAGGAATGATGCATTTTGAAAACAAATGTGATTATTCTGTGTCCAAAGTCGTTCACAATGTCTTTGTTCCAAAATAATATATGACGTAGATTGTGCTGCCAAGCAAACGATTTATCCTGCTTCAGAATTTTAGTATTTCACTTTTTTATACCGACTACGTTTATTCCAAATAATATCCGCACACCCGCACATTCGAAAAGAGGTCGTAGAAAAGGTGAAACAAAGGATCTCTAATCAAAATCTATAGAATTTGAAATGTATATCTTTTCCAGATTTTTGTGGTTATTTCATATGTGTGCATGCAAAGATAAGGATTTATGCAGAGATAAGTTCTTGTTTCAGTCTGCTGATCATCTCTTCTTTCTTTCCTTCCATGGCGAAATTATGTTCTAATTCTTTAGCATTCTGTACAAGGTGACTATATTTATATATATCTATATTGTGTATTTAACTTCTTTTTATCCATGATTGTAAATGTAAACGTCATTTTGTAAAGAACATATTACATAACTAGCTTTTGTTATTGATAGAAGACTAAACCTTACGATACTATTTGGTAACATGTTTACTTGGATCTAGGTTCAGGGCATTGGTCATCCCCTTGGAAATTGTATGGTCTACCCCATCTTGGGGTTGATTCACTAAAATATAAGAAAATATACTTAACCTTGTTTAACATTTGGGGCAATTTCTATTAAGATGATGCTTTGTTTTGCAGAAAAGGTTATTGCGACGTAGGTCAAGCGGGGTTATATATAAAATTGTTTACATCAGTATTATTAATTCCTGCTTTAATATCTATCTAGTGAAACCAATCTTGTACTCGTGTTCCCTTATAATTTGAGAGGATTTATTTATTTAAATTATTGATTGGAAGTATAAAGTGCTAAATGATTTTTCAGACTAAATCACTATTTTGGGATTATTGTAAATTCCATCAACTCCTCTTCCTCTTATTCTTCCCCTCCCCCAAAGAATACCATGATCTAAGTTCATTCCATGTTTCATATGCATTGGCTAAATTAAAGAAAATTGTACAATATTGTAAAGTACAAGTTGAATGTCATACATACTACTTATCCTATCTAATAATGACAATATAAACCAGAAGCTGTAAGAATGCTGTAGAAATTAAAAGCAAAGTGTTCACAAATACTTTAAAATCAATATCATTATCGCCGCCACGAAATAAACTTATAACTTTCCTCTCGCTTTTTCACTAAGAAAGGCTCAACACCAAATGTTATGAAGGCTAAACATTAAACAATTAGACAAGTATGTATTTGTCAAAAATTGGCAATTATTCTTCAAAAATACGAGGGACGTCTTTGACAGAATGTCAATTCTTACAACAAGCAACTCGTCTGAAATATCTAAATGAAATCGAAAAACGAAATTAATAGTAATCTTTTCATTGTAAAAGAATCCATGAGTGATATACCTAACACATTACAATAGACCGTGGAGATCACGCATTTAATATATCATAAAATCTTACGTCAACAGAAATAATAAATGAAACTATATATGTCCTTAAAACATGGAAGAGATAACGTTTATGGATACAAAATGGCTTTATATTAGGAGCGATAACAAAATGTTTCTGACACTATCTTTTATTATGCATGCACTGCATTCTTGCATGCTCATTTTTGTATGATTCTGTCCCGTATATTACATGTACTACGATCTATACGCACGTGAATATGTGCTGGCACCTATTGGCCGCCCCAAACATATTATGATGCTTTTCCATCTAGTGTGGCGTACCTGTTATTTCTTTGCATGCCAGTGCTGGCAAACGTCAGATCAGAAACATTTCTCTTATTCTGCAATGCGGCAATAATAAGAAACATTCAGCTCCATAACGCCGTCAATCTCTGGTGAAGAAACCTGAGTCTCGACTGCAGGCGAACTAAAGCCCGGCTCCGCATCAGTTGCCGACCCTGTTGTTCCGGGTGTTGTCTGTGAATTCATCGTGAATACGGAGATTTTTGGGGGGCTTACTCTGTGGAATAAAATAAAAGTATACCTCAATAACTGGTGAAAATAATTACACACCTCTAAATATGATGGTATTTCGTTAGTATTTGAGATTATTATGAGTGACGCTTGAGCATGGTTGACTACCAAGGTTGCTTACTGAGCTCCTTAGATAACGCTTATGCAAAAACCTGCTCCTTCGCAGTTTGAAAACAGCAGCATAAGACAGATATGCTTAAGAGAACGAACTTATTGTATTACTAAAATGATCAAGGCTAAAAGTAGCACTAACATTCTGTCACGTTTGCTCAGCCCGGCTATCAAGAAGTGTATAAACTAGGGTATTATTACAGCGTTTGATGTCTAAACATTGCCGCAGGCTAGTGTTAATCCCTTATGCAAGGTTACCGTGACCGCCAGCCAGGCTATAGTTCGTGCCAGCTAGACAAAGACTTGTAGTGTTTACTCCTAGGTGTTAAGTATTTGTTCAGAGATCAAAGGAAGCCTCAGGGTGAACGGGGAGTGTTCTCATCCGTCCCCAAGTGGACAGACAGCGAGAGGACATTGCCCGCTAGGTTTGATTGGATCAGTTCACAGCGACATCCAATCGGAATTAAGATAGAGGGTGTGATTACAACTGAGATCCGAATTATAACTTCAAACTCGCAAGCAAAAAAGTTAGTAGATGCCTAGACAGATTGCTGTGCAATAGGGTTACTCCGGGAAGCTTCTCGTAATTTGGCGGTGAAAGTTAGAGAGATAGATTCTAAGAGAAGAAAAGCTTCGAAAAGGTCAGTAAGTTATTAGCTCGATTTTTGCAGAATATTACGGCATCATAATTGTAATTATTTGTAGTATGCATACTTAATTACTGGGATTGTTTAGTATGCAGAATTACCTTTGTAGTGTTTCATTTACATGCGTATTTGAGAAATGGGCTTAAGTTTTACGTACAGAATTATGTAGATTCTTAGCTTGTGGTCAGAATTAATTTTGTAATTCGCTATTAGGTTACTTTGTAGTAAACCAGTACATTTAGTAATGCGTTATGATAGAATTTACGCATGCTTGAATTGTGAGTTTGGGAAAATGATTGAAGTATGTAAGATTAGTTACAATAGATGTATGAATATATCAGAGCATGGATATTTAAATATTTGTATACTTTGTATGAGTTGTAATGTAAAGGAATGCGTCTGATTATTGTGTTATTGTTTAGTATAATGGGATTAAGAGTATGTACTGATGTGAAGCAATTTATTGTTGTATGTATAAGAGTAATTGATACCGTGCTTTTATTAGGTCGTGTTTTACCATACAAGAGCGCATGAGTATTTCGATGTGAATGAATGCGAGACCGAAGAAATTTAATAGCCGTTACCTGATGATAGGCTGTGTGTAGTATGAGATGAGAGGGCTAAGGAAAAATAGTGTAACATCCTTGTATTTTCACAGGAAGCATTTTGGGGGGACAGAACTTCCGGGGTCCGGAGTCTCCAAGAGGAGAGACGGAAGTGAGACTAGAAGAACAGTCGGAGTCGACAAAGTTTAGTCGGTGGAAGGAAGGTGTACAGAAGGTGGAGGAGGAGGAAAAGCAGTCTGGAGGAGAAGGTGGAGGAGGAGTATAGAGAAGTCGAGGAGGAGTGGAAGGAGTATAGAGAAGTCGAGGAGGAGTATATAGAAGTCGAGGAGGAGGAGTATAGAGAAGTCAAGCTATTAAAGGGTCGAGCGGAAGGAGTGTACTTGGGAAATTTGAATCATTTGACTATTGAATTGTTATTAAATTGTTTTTCATTGAATTTCACCCTTTTGTATATTTAATCAATTAACCGTCGACATTGCTGACTGGGGGCTCGTAGCTGTACATCTAACTTTCACTAATTCAACTTCCCACCAAAATCCATCCTGGGTGGGACTTCAACAATAATTTAAATAAAATACTGGCAGCACCACACCCCCAATCCCCCACAACCAATCCTCACAGTGGAGGCATCCTTCACACATTCCGAAACTGTATCGGAAAATAGCAGACTAAAATGAAAATTAGGAAAAAATGTAAACAGTTTGGACTCTACTAAAATTAGTCCTAGCATTTAGAAACTGTACCGGATTTTACCGGTGACTAAAAACTGTCCAGAAATGTTAAAATATGATTAAGAAGAAAAGTATGATAAATTGTCTAAACAAATACGGAATTTAGCGGAAATTAAAAAGAAATTTCTCCCCAAATGTAAATATTTACAAAAAGAACTTGTACAACTTGCAGAACAGAATCAAATTTGCTAATTCACAAAAATGAATAAATTTTGAACAAACAAACCAGTAAACAATTCATTCGAAATCAGCGACGATTGAAAAAAGTCCAGAAAATATATAAAATTGAAAGTGTTTATACTAATGCAAAACTAAAATTTTAAACTTTAATATTCTTTTTTTGCAATTTGTAAACAATATGCATAACAATTTAAAATTTCGCGCAGTTTTGAGTGACCGTTTCCAAAATGTGCTAAGCAACGAACACTAAGCAACGGAGGTGCGGACATGAAGGGAAACACCCATTCTTAGAAAATATTTTAGGACCAAGAGAACATGTAAAAGAGCATGTCTAATATAAAACGTTTCTAAAAAGAAACAAAGACCATTTTTCGAAATCAACTTTATTTGTATTCATCCCCGCTCATGTAGACATCAAGAAACCAACGCAAATGGACGGTGAGAGCTACTCCATTTCATTTCATTTGCAAATACGAAAACATTAAGCATGAACATATTAACAAGGTTGACAACGGTGTGCAGTCAGACTAGACTTCCAATGATCTCTTATAATATCATTTTACCATCGATGTGCCAAAGAAAATATATATCCAGTGTTCAAAATCCTCCGTTCTATTTTTTCCTCGTGTCTAGTGAATCACGTGGAAAACAAGTCAAAAAGTGTTCTAAACTAATACAAGATAGCATTAATGAAGCAAATACACACGATTTTGTCCACACACTATCGAATCTGATCATTGTAAACTGACATTATTAAGTTGCGTAGATACAGCATTTCTTCTTATAAGGTGGAAGACATCGTCTTTCAACCCATAAGAATCAAAATATTCAACACTGTGATCGTTAAGAAAATAAAACGGCTAACTAACGGTTTTGATGTGAATGTTCCTTTCTAGCACACCCTACCGAATTCCAAAATGTTGTGCATCAGCTGTGAGTCAGAAGGTAACAAATTTCCAGATATTCATTATTTTCGCATTTAATGATAAATCGTCATTTCATGCATGACATTTTCTTTGAATATGCATGTCAAGTAAGTCGATCAACGGGAAGTCTCTGTGCTCTGCTGCAATGAGCTTTGATGCGTTTCGTTTCAAAAGAAGTCAGTAGAGGTAAGGAACAGTCACTCAAGTCTTTCTAACACTTTTTAAGTCTTTCTCTTCTGAGACGAGAGTCCATGCATCTTCCAGATACTTTTCCAACTTTTATTCTTGTTCCATCATCAAAGATTTGTAGTTCCTTTCTGACTAGAATGATCAATTTTACTTACAACCACGAAAATATTATCTGGTCAGTTGTGTGATCATGTAGCCAAGTGGCCAGTAAAACAAGAGACTAAGTTTTCTTCTTGTTCTAGCCATCTAAACATCATGGATATATTTCCATATTCATTTTCTTCTTCATTTGTGTAGGTTGGAAACATTCCCATCGCTAATCTTCATTAGTCTCTTTGGGTACAAAGTCTCTGATTACTTTCTCAAACTGTTGATTTCCAGAGTATAGTCGAATTCTGCATTCAAGGTGAAGTTGACTGTGTTAGCAAGAGCTAGTGCAAACTGAGGTTCCACCTGAAGTTGTCCCGATTTTATAGGGTGGAAATGTACTTCATCGTTGTCTTGGTGGTCTAGAGTGAAATCAAAGCCCCACAAAGGGAATCCTCCTACATAATCGTCATAGAAAATGCCGTGGCTACTGGTGGTCCCTATTTCTCCTTTAGTTTTAAAAAGATTCATGTAAGATCTCAAGTAATTTTTCTGGACAAAGTTAGGTTCAAAGGTTCTGGTACATAACATCTGGCCATCTAGGGTAATTTCTATCTTGGACATGTTAGGGCTATATTTGCTGATGATGCCAATGAGTAAACAATTTGCTTGTCGACCTTGGAAGGCATGATCTTCAACTTTTGATCAAAACCCAGAATCATTGCTGAAAGTTCCGACTTATAATCGGCTTTGCTGTCGTTCTTCTTAGAACTTGACTGATGTCGTTTGTCACATTAGACAAAACTTCCACACATCGCACTTAAAGTCCGGTTTCACTGATGCTCGTTTTATACTCTCGTTATTTGCTTCTCAAGTACAAATCCACTTGGCTTAACAATGTATGCATAAAATTGTTGACGGCAATACTCTGGCATTGGCGGTTGGATTGTTGCTGTCCGTGTTGAGAAGAATTTCATGTAAAATTAATTGTTATTCAGATCGTCGTAATCTTCGGTTTGTAATTTGATTTCAGTTTCGAATATTTCACTTATTATTTTTCTAATCTTATCTAAGTTGTCTGAATGGCTTTCGATGTCTTTTTCTGTTTTGTTCTTGATATGGAGTTCTGGAGGAATTCTTGCCTAAGTCGGAATTGTCAAGCAAATTCATAGGGTGTTTAGGCACTCTAGGATGTCTTTTCATGTGTGAATAAGCAATCTTTTCCTGCTATAATGAAAGTTTCTTTAGAACCTTGCTGGTCAATGAGTACGTTTTAAAGATATTCTTTTTGTTCCATCAATGTTGTGTCTTTTAAACTATGCAGTGGTAGAGTGATCGTTGGGTTTTAAGATAGGTATTACCGTAGAGAAAGCTGATTTTAACCCATGCCCTAGACAATGTCCTCGGTGTTCAGCAACTGCTCTGCACACAGGAAACATACCCATTGTAGAATTGTTTTTGAAAATGTAGTTTCACTGTTATATATCTTTTTAATCATATGTTATGTTGTCCAAAATCTCCTTTTGATAATAATATTGACACTGTCAAAATTCAATTTACTGACAGGAAGATACTGAAATTTGCAAATTCTTGATGAAAGTGATACATTTCCTAGTTCATTGTAAGCAGCTATGGCAATGAAATAATTGACTGTCGGCAGCTTAATATATGTGTTTCCTATGGAATCTTACTTAACGTAAACAGTGTACACAAATATCAGATTTTGTCCTTCGTTTTATTTGATAGGGTTGCGAAAATACTTGTAGAATAGATCTTTGTTGTGAATTTCTATTGACAGTAGTCCTATGCTTCCACCCAGCATATTGAATTGCGGATTGGTTGGCGACGATGTTTTATGATCCCTTTGGTCTACGTGTTCTTCAGTTTGTTCGTTGAATTTTTTCGTGTAGAAAAGTGGTTTGATCTGAAACCACATTCGTGACTCGAGTGAGATAAATGATTTCTACCATTGCCATTTGCCATTCAGATTTGTGATCTAGCTATACAGAACGAGATAATTTGGCCGTGAAAAAGCAAAAGCATGAATCAATTTGTGAAACACAGCTATAGAACTATGGATATGGATAAATAAAATTATTTATTCATCATTCAATTGTTCCTGTTTACAAGGAGTCACTCGATGTCTAAGGACGATTTTCCAGACAGCAATTTAGAAAGAGACTACTGATTGTTTGTTTGGAATAGTTGTTGTTGTGGCTGGCGTTCGCAAATCTGCCGGTTTTGTTACTGTTGGTATATTTCAACAAAGGACCGGGAACAAGATAATCAATATAATTACTAAGTACAATAATTTACACATGTTTATCTTCTTGTTGCGAAGTTAAATTTCCAATGGCTGCACTGATAACACTATAAGGATTTGGCAGAAAAAAGACGATTAGATTTTTTTAACGTCATGATCTTCACACCACATCTACAGTGGTTGTTGTTGTTGCTGGTTTTATTGCACTTGAATTGATGAACTCTGAGAAGGAAATGTAACTAGGTTCGTAATTTCTATTTCTTGTATAGTAGATGACTTTTAAAGCAGCAATTGGAACAATGGGAAACTGCATGGATATCATTTTCAACGAAGTTTAATTCATTGGGGTCAATGATTAACCACCTCATCTTCTCTTCGATCGAGCATTCTTGTTGTAACTCAGAGAGTAAAAATTTCCTATTAACACTTTCCTTTTATTTCTTATTTATAATTGTGTTTATTAACTGTGAATCATATCTCATATGTTTACTTTTTCCTCCTTGTGGTGATGCCTCATACATTCAAAACAATCGAATTTCTTACGCACCCTATACCCATAGACATACTTATATACAATCGTACAATAGGCGTAAACATAATGGGGCGATTCGGGGTTTTCTTGTTTGATTTTGCAATCATTTGAGTAGTAACTATTTCCCAAGAGATCTAAGAATCTGGAAGGGGTTGTGCAGGTCTATGTCTGACACAAAAACTGTAACTTCAACCATTTTGTGAGGATAGTGTATGTAGATACAGATATAAAATTTCATTCTTAACAGGTACAAACACTCTTTATACGATGCATCACTGATTTTCATTCCATCCAGTTTAATGTTCATCTTGCTTAAGCTTTGTCTTTCTCAATCTCCAACAGAGAACTTTACTTTCTTTGCCAGTTTTAATTTGGTACAAATATTCTATCAAAAGCAACCGCCTGAATTTTGAAAATGAAAATTACAAAATTAAAATTGAATAATGAAAGCCGAAGTTAATAAAGAAATGACTACAAATACTCAAAAACTTAAAATTTAAAATTAGAAATAAAAAATTGAACAAAGAAATTTAAGAAACGAAAATTAGAAACAATTAAAAGGAAAAAGAAAAATTGAAAATTAAAATTAGAGAAAGAAAACAGAAAATCACAAACATACAAGAATTAAATTAAGAAAGGAAAACTAACAATGAAATTGAAAAATGAAATTTACAAATCTACATTGAAATATAATAATTAAAAATCAAACGTAAGGATGGAAAACTGAAGTTAACAATTTAAAAATTAAAATAATAAAAAAAGTCTTAAAATCTACAAATTGAAAATTTGCACAGTTGAAGCGAAAACGTAAAAAAATAAAATGCTACACAAATGAGTGAAACGTAAAAAACGATTGAAAATGAAATTTAACATGAAAAATTGAATATGAAAATCGCAAATTGATTTTAAAAATTTTGAGTATGACAATCAAAATGAAAAGCTGAAACTAAAAGATCAATATGATATTTAATTAATGCAAATTGGAGACGAAAAATGAAAGCTAAAATCCGAATGAATGTTGAAAAGTAACAAGGAAATTTATAGGTGAAATAGAAAATGAACACTGAAATTTGAAAATATCCTACAAGCATTTACTTAAAACAAAATCAGAATCATTGCAGGCTTTACAATACTTTAACTACCCTTATCTTTTTGTATGTTAGTATAAACGTATGTTTATGGCTTCAATGTGTGCAAACACTCTTATCCTTGCTTCTGTGTGACTGTGTTTGTGATGTCATCACTCTCTTTTATATCCTTGCCTCTTGATTAATAGTATATTTGCGTGTCTGTAAGTATAGGTTATGTATATTCTTGCCCTGTTATTAGATTGTAAGTGTTGGGGTTTAGATAGTAGATGATATGGGTGCTGGTGGCTTTAACAACGTATCGAAAATTGTGTGACATTATTGGTCACTCACTGTAGTTTCGACTGTAGATAACTGGGTGCTGGATGGGAAATTATGGCGTGCTGGTAAAACTAAACGATGTGTTGATAACAAAGTGATGGTCTTGGATAGTATAGAATGATAATAATTGTAAGCAACTGGGTAATGGCTACTCCAGATGACGTGTTTGATTATAGATAGGTGTTTATCGAATAGGATATCACTCCAGACAGAGTGTTGAAGTGTTGGGTGGGTTTTGGATGTTAGATAACTTATTACTGGTGTCCCCAAAAAAGGCATTGGTTTGTAAGTGAAGTTTTAACATTAAATTTCGTGTTAGAGAGCAAAGAGATTCATGTTAAACCAAAAGACAGCTCAATACTTTCGCGTGCGGGGACATAGAAGTTTCAGAATGTTAAACCTACTTTAACGTGATATGGAACGAAAGCCGAAATTAAAACCCAAATGTAAAAAATGTGGTCCACAACTTCATATATTACCTTCTTAATGGAGTTAGGACTCTAACATATCAATTTCTTGGACTAGACTATTTGCATAAAGATTCTTTATATATTTTTTTCTGGACCTACAACCCCTCTAAGCTTTGACCACTAGAATAGTTACCAATTTATCTAGATTAAAGATTAGAATTAATAGATTTTAATTAGCAATCAACAATTTTATTTTTACAAATTATTTTTATTATTAAGAAAACCATTTGATTCTAGGATATACCTACACTAGAGCTTGTGGGTAACATTCGTACCAAATAACATAAACATTTACTGTTAACAAGAAAGCATGTTTTAATCATAGGTATCTGAATGCTAAAAAAACTGATTAGTTTGAAAATGTTCAAATAGTCCGAAGATATTCTTGTGCAGTAAGACGACTCTGCTTCTTGATCTTCAAGGATGTTGTTATTGCGTGCCTAATGTCATTTTCAGCACATGACAGGCTATACAATGCGGCCTGTATATCTGGTGGAGGAATACACCAAAGAAAAACCTTGAAGAACATTTGACCCATAGGAAGCTTCTGGCAAGCTTTCTCATATACCCTCGCTGGCCGAGCCTGGGACTCGCATCAACGAGGACAGAAATAAGATGTCATGGATTTGTAAACGCAGGCACCTTAAACCTCTCGGCCAGCCTAGGCCCATGATCTGCGAGAAATCATTTATTACTACTTTGAAGAGATTTAAGTGCAACACATGGGACAGTTATATTCAAAACAGCATAGACACTTTGGTCACTGGCTATGAGAGGACTGTATAATGGTGAGAAATTGATCAACTGCAAAAACATTATAACATTTACTATACCAGGAACTTTGTCATCAGTGGTACACCAATTTGGTAGAAGAAAGTCAATGACAGCATGCAAGACTTGTACGCCTGAACGACCCGATTCCACAAGACGATACTTATTTTGCATTTTGGACACCGTGTTGTGAATGTGTTCATTTTCATTTACTAACAAATTCTTTGAGGCATATTTATGAATAATATATGCAAACATATGACAACCATTTTGACTTCAACCGATTAACAGTGTAAACGCAAGTTGTTGTAACAGTTCTGACAGTCGCCTTCTTTGCATTGTTTGATTGTAACAATAATGTTTAGGAGCCACCTAAATGCTTTCGTTCTTAGCTGATCTCAGGTATATCATTCTTGTCTTAGAAGCAAACTATTAGGCTCAAGATCATACGTATTTGTATCTGCCAACACTTCATAGAGAGTGTCGGGCGACATAAAACGTCGTCATCGATTAATGTATGGTGTCTCCTTGGAGGAAATGTTTGATCGTTTCATAAAGGTATATGATTCATATTTAATGTCGCTACGTTGCACTCAGTCCCCATATATAGAGAGACCGCCTCGTCGTAGGGTATACACTCAGTCAGTTTCAGTCTGTGAAGATGGAAGAACCCAATATATCACATTACTGGTTACAAATTTACACTGAGTCATTTAAAATACACTTTCAACAAGATTTCTGGGAAAATACAAGGTACTCATATCGATTAAGATTCGAGATACATGCTTGTCTGTCATGAGAAAGGACATTTGGCTCCAGAGCGTACATAATTTCAAAGAAAAATAATCTCTAAGACCGTAGCAAAGGGAGAAAAAAGTAATGCTACCCTTTATCCATGTCAGCAAAAGGGCACCGGTCCACAGATTATCACAAGAAAGTGATAAAAGAAAAAACAAATGAGAATTCAGAAGAAGCCGAAGATAAACACATTCTAGCAATAAAATGCAAACGAGCAAGACAGACTAAACAAAACAGCAGAAGAACCCAATGCCAGTGAAAAGTTTGAACAAATGAAGACAGCGATGCAACAAATGGACTTGGAGATGTAATTTGAAATTTTGTTGTGATTTTGATTTTTCTATATAAAAAGTAAGTGTATTTTTGTTTTGGTTGTTTACTTTTTCACGGAATTGTGTATATTTACTGTTTAAATATATGTCTGAAATAAAATGTGCTGGGTTTTGTTTCCGCGTACTATGCTGCTCGAGAGTGGATTATTTACATCCGACATTATTTCAAAATACTGTGTTCGGTTTGCTACTTTCTGCACTAGCAACGTTCTTACTATGAGAAAACTTATATACCCTGAACTCATTGGCCGTTGATTGCACCAGAGTCAGGCTACTTATAGACTGTGAGTAGACAATAACTTTAAAACACAAAATGCCTAGCGATTGAGCTATCCACTTTATCGAGCAAAATCTTCAGCTGCAGAGGTACATGAATTATAAAATTATTTTCGCTATCCGTATTAGGATAGAATCTTGTTATAAATTGGACGTTCCAATATTTATTATAAATTTTAGGGATAGTCAGACGTACGTCATATAATTCCATGTTGTTAGATTTATGATAGTCTACTTTCCGGTTCGCCAGTTTATATATGAACAGACAAATTGTATTCTCTTAAATGTTGCGTATATTAAGGAATGAGAAATGCTAGTTCTTAAAGTTATGCAAGATTCTTCTTATCAGATGCAGATTCTGACTATTATGATAATAATCGTGTAGAGTAGTCAGGATAAAATTATTTACTCTGAACTAATCAACTCCACGTACGCTCATTCGTAATCTACATCATTGCATTTTAGTTATGGCATTGAAGCACTTTAGGCATTATAGTTTCAGCTGCTGGGACAGTCGAGCTATTTGACTGTGTTTGGAGAGTATGTTTGACTTTGGATATCAGGATTTATCCGGTCTGTTTGCTGTCTATGTTTGGCAGTTTGGCAGCCGTAGAGCTTTTTGGATGTCAATGTTTGGCAGTGTGAATGCGTCTGGATGTGTCTGCAAGTTGCTGTGCTTTTAGCCGTGGAGCTAATAACCAGGAACCAGAGTCGTGGTACTCGGATGGTCGGTATAATTTGCCTGCTGCTATCGGTGATGACTCTGGCTCGGAGTAAGATGACGGTTAAACCGTGTAGAAGGACCAAAGCTTCGGGAAGGACCAAAGCTTCGGGACAAACGGTCTGCAGTCAACAATGGGTTTCTTGAGATCCTTTGGTAGACTGTAATTGCCGAACCATTCGAGATGCTCCTTTGATCATCCGACAGAGCAATGTCATTGAAGATAATTTGTGGTCGTCAATTGGACGTCGAACGTTATATGTCTTAATTTTGTTAATTTATCATTATCACTGTTTGGGTGTTAACCTCATTTACCATCATAACCATCTGAGAGAAAATCTAATTTGTACAGTATCACTATTTGAGTGAAAATCGTATATGTTCGTAATTGTTGAAGACTCCATACTCTATTCACCCTTGGTGAATAATCACATTTGTGTAAATCCATAATTTGAGCACAATAGGTGATTAATCTTTGCGGTGTTGGATTGTAAATAGATGGTGATGGATAGAAAATAACTGTGCTTTGCTTTCTCTGCTGATCTTATTGGTTAGTACGTCATGGATGTTGATCACGTGTAACGGCGTTGAATTTTTACATTTTCCCCAGATGACATTAATAGCATGTAAACAAAAATTATTGAACGTTTGCACTCTATTTTGTGAATTTTAGTGCACGCTATAGTTTGTGTAAATTGTTTGCTTCAATATAATTTTTACTTTAAATTGTTTTATAATTACAAAATCTTCTTTTTACAATTAGTAAAATCTTTACCATATATTTGACACTTTCAAGCTTTTGTTTAGTCTCCGCTAAAGTCCGTAACACTTTCGGAATTTTTGTTACTGCTTATGTCCATTCTGAAATTTTTATATTTTCTACTTTTTCAAGTCTTTGCTGAAGTCCGGTAAAGTTGTTTTGCCTTTAGCATAATAATTGTTTTAAAAATTGTTTCGTTATTTTAAGTCTCCACCTAAGTTCTGTACAGTTTCCAGATTTTAGTCTTGTTTTAATTGTAAACCAGAGCTTTAAAATTTCATGGATTTTGTACAGTATTCGCTAAAGAACTGTATCGTTTCGGAACTCGAATCCAATTTTTAGTAGAAACAATAACTGCCTGTAATGTTTACAATTTCTGTTATAGACGGTTTCCATTTTGAGATTTTAGTACTGGTTTTAATCTCCTCCGATTTTTATTTTCATTTATTTATTCTGAACTTTTTTCATTTTCTGCTAAAGTCTGTGACAGTTTCGGAATTTCAGTGCTACTTTTAGTCTCGTCTGTTACAAGTTAATGCTCCGGATTGTTCTTAATCTCCGCTAAAGTCCTCATGAGTTTCAAAATTTTAGTGCAACTTTAGGTCTTGATTATTTTAGCCTAATATTCCGAATTGTTTGTAAATTACCGCTAAGTCCCTACGAGTTTCAAAATTTTTGTGCTACATTTTAGTCTTCGCCATTTTAGTGGTATTATGAATTGGTTTCCATGGCCATATCTGTTTATTACATAAATAAATGTGAATAATACAGACTTATTGGCGAAATAATTTTCATATTTTTGTTTCATTCTTATATTCTCTCATGAGAGAAATATATCCATATAAATTTCACATGTGAAAATATAAGATTTCTGATCATGACGTGCGATTCTTGATTGTGTTGGCCCAGAAAGGTTGTACCTGCAAAAACAATACACGAGTACTTTGTGGGCTAGAACAGATAAATAGAAATTATCTTACATTACACACATCTTTGATAAAGAAATTTGACCAGACGCCGATTACATCTCTAGAAAGTTTATTTCCCCTTACTTCCTTGACAGCAACGAAAACCTGCTGCGACGCATTGATGGACTGGACGGACTCGCATTGCTTTCAGATAGGGTCAATCCTACCATTTTCTTTTTTTACGTATATGTATATGATCAGCCTATAATAATACAGTCAGTTTACGAAAGGGGGGGGGGTAGCTTGTTGTGTGGGAGAGTTTATTCATTTAAAATTCGATTCTGGAGAAAGTGTTGTATATAACAAAAAGATAATTTTCCTTTCTACATTGTTACCGAATATAATTCGTCCTGTGGTACCAAGAAAAGATATATATTTCAACTTGTTAAAATATCAGGTTTTAGTACCACACGATGAAATACTTTCGGTATTAACGTAGGAAAAGCAAGTATCCTCTATTTATAACAAGGGTATAATACATGCAAATTTACTGACACCGCCAACATGATTCATGGTATAGTGAATGCTTTATATAAAAATCTCAGATTTATGAATGAAGTCCTTCGGCAGTATTTCACTAAACACGGCGTGTTTTTGGTATAACATAGGATGATGGATTGTAGATGAATAGGTTTTAGTTACTATCCTGTAGGATAATAGGTGTGGAGTATTTGTCTCTTAACACGACATGTTAATGACATAATGTGGGGTGCTGGATAGGAGGTGTCTAAATATTGATCACTTCGGGGTGTTAGATAGTAAGGGTAGTGTATTGGTCAATAACTAATGGATAGTACATGTGAGGTATTGGGCAGTTGATAATTCAGTATTTAAAAGTATATAATTAAGTACTGGATATTAGTAAACGAAGTGATGGATTGTAGACAACTTTACCCATTTTAAATGCTCGTAAACACCCAGAATCTTTCATTTTGTCTAGCTTACTTTGGAAAGACAGTCAAAAATTGTTAGACACACGGTTCTGCTTACATTGTATGTACCTGTTCACTATCAGTCAGCTGATCTACCCTAGCAGATAGACGAAAGTTTCGTATAGTGTGTTACTTTCGTAAAAGTGTACATGGAGTCCTTCCTTCTTATCTCGCTGACATTCTACAACCACTAGTTGGTGAGACAAACAGACAAAATCTTAGAAATAGGAAAAATGTTAATCATATTATAGTCAGATTCGAAATAAGTCGAAACTCATTTCTACACTTTTCTATTTTTGATGCTTGGAACTCACTTCCAGATTCAGTAAAAAATGAAAGTAACTAATCTATTCTCAGAAGTAAAATAGAGACTGAGAAAACACAAGTGCCTACCCATGTTTTCGATGGTAACAGGAAATTATCATTTCTGCAAACTAGAATTAGAAATATCTGCTTTAATTTACATAGTGATTTATATTCTGATAATTTGAGAGATACTAAATTAGTGCTTGTCGTGATGGTATAGAAAATGCATATCATTACATATTCACTTGCTAATACTATATTGAACAGCGTAATAAATTGGTTCAGAATCTAAATCAGCTCCATGTACTAGCAATCGTAATAATTTGTTATGAGGATCATTTGATATATAGTGAATGTTAATAATCGTTTTTTTTTTTTGTTTTTTTTTTTGTTTTTTTCTTTTTCCAAACATATAATAAAGACAAGAATCACTTTAAATATTTTTATTTCTCTACTCAACTAATTTTTGCTAATTTTAATTTCAATCAAAAAATACATGATTTTCTCAATTTTTAGCCGCTTACTTTTTTTTTGGTGCATTTACTCTTGTCCAACTTCGACCACGATCATTAATTTGTTAATTTATTAATGTGTTCATCTCTCTCTCTCTCTCTCTCTCTCTCTCTCTCTCTCTCTCTCTCTCTCTCTCTCTCTCTCTCTCTCTCTCT
>JAECUM010055787.1:0-10975 GCA_016617855.1 Megalonaias nervosa | reverse complement strand
TAAATTTCCTCGTCACGCTGTCAGAGTCGCTACGGATTCATTTTATGTACATAAAAAAATATAAAGATTTATTAAAACTCGGTAATGGTGAATGGGGAACATGGAGAATAAAACAAGAAAATATACTTAGTTATTCTGAATCTGCAGATGTTGAAATTGTGAAGACATATTACAAAAATAATAATCAAATATTAAAGTCATCTGCACCATCTGTGTACGATCCTGTATCTAGACATAAGACTGTTTATCTTAATGGGTGTGGTGGTTCAGGTAAAACAACTCGTGTAATTAATTTATTTATAAATAATAATTCGGATATAATTGTTTTGACACCTACACATAAACTTGCTAGAGAAATAAAACAATGAGGAGTAAAATCGTGTACATATCACAGTTTCTTTAGATGGTGCGGAGACTTATGGACTCCATCGCGGATGGGTGAAAAATATATACCTAAATATATTATATGGGACGAGATATGCACGGTGTCGTTAGAAACACTAAAAACATTTCTTGATTGGTTGTTATTGAAGAATACTACTGTGATTATGTGCGGCGATCATGGTCAACCACCACCTTTTGTTGGAGAGTCTCCACATGAATGGCTAAAGAATAACGTAGATTATTATGAAGAAATAAATGATGACCATAGAGCTATCGATGAACCCCTGAAGGAATTTAAAAGGTTAATCAGACTTCAATCAGACAGAGTACAAAGTGAGATAATGCGAGGAGTAATTCCAGAGACTTCTATGAATGAATTTTGGACTTCATGGAATCCCGCTGATTTAATAGTCGCGAGTAGAAAGATAGTTCGTGATGAACTACAGGATAAATTATTTTTGTTACATAAAGAAAAATTTTCAGATCTACCTGTACCTTTGTGTTATCGCCCGGTAGATACTCGACGACAGAATATTGAAGTTGAAATACCAGGTGTCTTGGTTCCACCAAGGGTACAGAATCTTGTATTGAATGACATTGTTTTAGTCGATATTAATGTCGTTGAGAATGCGCTGAGTATGAATAAATCGCCGTGGACGTTAGGATATGCTATAACTATTCACTCATCACAGGGGTTAACTATAACTGATACTAGAATCTGGATTGTAGATGATCGGATCGAGTGGTCAAATTTAGTCTATCTCGCAGTTTCTAGGGTCAGGAGAATATCTCAACTATATAGGGTTATTATGAATTTTATAGAAAATAATGATCAAACTGTTAATAATGACGTAATAAGAAAAAAACTATCTGGTTATAAGCAGTGTGACAAAAAAAAATAATCGTGATTTTGATATTGATATTGAATTTATTATAAAACTAAAACAACTACAGAATAATAATTGCGCAAGTTGCAACTGTAATATGTCATGGCAGTATTCGAATTCAAGACAATTTACCGTAGACAGAATTAATAGTGATCTTGGTCATACACGTGAAAATGTAATGCTGACTTGTCTTGATTGTAATCGACGTCGAGGCTCTGGATGTTTACAAAATTGAGCTTGGTGGTAATTGTGTATCCTCAGGAATTACTTGTAATTGTTCACGTACAAATCCACGCTGAGGGGCAGTAGAATCTAGTCTGTATATGGCAGGTCTTCCAGTGGATCTAACTACGCTAGAAATTTTATGTGTACTCACGCTCCAGATAGGATCGGTTGCTCTTTTTTTACCACCTTCAAGTTCGCCAGGTTCATATAAATATCTAACTGTAACATTACCTAATACTGGTTGAGAGAAAGATTCATGTCGTTGTATTGGTATATATATATTTTTTGATCGCATTAGAAGGTTTCATGGAAGTTGCACGAGTAATTTCATTATTCAACGCAGCTATCACACTCGGTAATCTTGCAACCCATTCACGAGATCTATCTTTGAAGTCAGTAGATATTTCCTTTGCGTATTGGTATCCGAATAACCGCTCGGCCAGTGTTCTATTAAATCGTTCAACGATTGCCTGATCACGATGAATTTCAGTATGTCCTCGTCTGATTTTAACGTTACGTTTCTTCATCAACGATGATATTACTCCAAGAAATTCTTTACCGGGATCAACTTGTAATAACCGTGGCCATCGTAGACCGCCACGTTGATAAATGCGCTCAAACGCAGATGCAACTTCAGATGCTGTTTTTGTTGATAACGGCTCCGCTTCTTTATATCTACTAGCAATGTCAACGACAGTCAATGCGTATTTGTATGTGCGTGATTTTCGTCCACGTGTTTTAATGGTATCGTGTGGTAAAAATAGTATATCCGCTTGATGAACTTCATTAGGGACATTAACATCAAAATGCGCGTAATGAATTTTTTTAGGTGGACTTAGGAAGATTTGCCATATTGCCTGTCGTGCTAACCATGATGCAGCGACATCACGTGAAACTTTTGCTGCTTCGGCGAGTTTACTAATCGCTGCTTTACCTCTCCAGAATCCTCTCGGGGAATAATAAACAGATTCCATTATGATAGTTATATAATTATTTGCCAGCCCCTAACACTAGTTTACCTTTCATAGCAGTTTTTACTAGAAAACTAGCTAATTTTTCTCTGAGATTTATTAGGTATAGAATTTAACGCGTGAATCAATTTCACATCCGCAAGATGTCGGTGTTGCAAATCCTTACTTTTATACGCGACATCGTGAACGTGACACGCTTGATCGATCTTATTTACTGGATACTCTCCGGGTCTTGGTTGATCTTGATCATCGAGTCTGATATCGAGACGAGTTCCTGGGCCACAATAATTATATCCGGGTAAATGTTTCTCACCGGGATATTTAGCCCACGGAGTTCCTGGTAATTCTCCTAATAAAGCAGCGATATCACCCCCACCTGGCTTTGTTCCTGACTTAGTCATGGAGACAAATTTATATTTCTTGGTACCACATTTCACACACTTGCCTGTAAGTGCACGTCTTTTATTTCTTGTTGTTATTGTCGTTAATTCAGTAGTATCGGTAGGTGCTCTGCATCGAACACAATATAGACTCATATTATTTATTATATGGATATAACTGACTTTTCTGCGACACGAAAACAAGAGCCAGTAAAGCACCACCCAGCGTTACCAAATTCTATCAGAATGATTATAATAGGCCCATCTGGAAGTGGAAAGACGCAATTACTGCTTAATCTAATAATGCGATGGCTGAAGTGGGATAAATTGTATTTAGTTGCGCCATCTGTAGATGATCAGCGATGTTACGAGGTACTTAAAGATTTTAATGAAAACGCAAAATCGTTACATGAAGACAATGTCATAGACTTTATTACTGATATTGATGAAGCGCCATCCGTAGATGACCTAGATGGATTCATTAATAATTTAGTAGTGTATGATGATGTTATGCTGGGCAAACAATCAAATCCAGCTAGAATATTTTCACGAGGTAGACATAAAAATACAGACGTGATTTATGTTACACAGAGATATACACAAATTCCAAAAGTAATCAGAGACAACTGTAACATTTTAGTTGTGTTCAACGGAGTAGATAATCATACGCTGCAGAATATTTATTATACTTGGTGTTCAGGCGACATGGACCTAAACAAATTTAAAAATTTCTTTTCAAAAGCACAAGCTGCTCCTTTTGGTTTTGTAACGATAAATTTACACGATCCAAGGTCAAGATATCGCAACGGACTTGATATAATTTTTGGATAAAAATCATAGCAGCAGTAGAGCTAATTTAGCTGAGTGTGGTTCTCCAATACTCATTATTGATAATATCTATAATGGCTGTTTAATTTATAGCAGCAGTAGAGCTGTTGAATGACATACGAATGTGACCAGATTGTGAAAAAATCTGGTCAATTAAAGAAGTTTTCATTATTAAGACAAAAATGTTTTTTTTTCTTCAGGGAACCCTTAATTTTCAAAAATAAGGTCTCTACAAAGTTGTAGGGTCCAGCTCTACTGCTGCTGGAATCTTTTTCTCGCTTCATGGTCATCCAATCCAATGATGAAGCTAAACCACTTGCCGCACTATCGTCATTTATAGTCGAAAAGACTATATTTGGATTAGTCGACAAACCCAAAAGGTGCAACAAAAAAAATTAAATCAGGTGGTCTGCATGTAGAGTGCGAATGTTAAGCACATACTGAGAACATCCAAAAAATTAAGACATTTCACGACATTTCAGTAACTTGTTTCGCACACACATCACATAACACATCAAAAGGCACCATTCGTTGCCGTGACTTGGTTGGGGTCAGCGACAAAGAAATCATCGAAGGGATGAAAAATGAAGGTGTCACTGCAGTCCGTAGAATTCGTATCAAACGAAACAACAATCTGCAGGACACCAATACCATTATACTCACCTTCAACAGACCAAAAGTACCTAAAGTGGTCAAAGTTGATTTTTACAAGTCAAGGTTGAGATATATATATACCAAATCCCCTTCGATACTTCAAATGTCAAAAATACGGCCACCATGAAGACCGATGCTCGAAAAGCCAAGTATTTGGACGATGCGGGGACCCTTCTCATCGGGAATCCGAGTGCAGAGCCACTCCACATTGCGTCAACTGTGGAAAGGAGCACCATGCTAATTCAACAAATTGTGACACCTGGAAACAGAAGAAGGAAATAGAAAGGGTTATGTACACCTCCAACATCCCCTATCCAGAGGCCAAAAAGCTTGTACAAGCTAGAACTTCCCTCCCTGTCCCGGCCTTCTCAACTGTAGTGAAAAACAATCCAAAAGCAACGAAGGACGCCCAAACCCAAAACAAGCCCATCTGAATCCCCATCCAGCTCAATCATCCCGCATTATAAACCTCTGAAGAACTCAATATCGACTCAAATTTCAACAACACTCCACCACCAAAATCACCACACAGTAAAAAAAGGTCGCAAACAAATAAGCAGCAAAAGGGGTCTGATGACCCCATAAAGCTGCACAACAGGTTTGGAGACTTTGAGGATATGCATGCAGAAGAAACTATTCCATTTACTCAATATGGCTCCAGACCTACAACCAAAAACTTTAATCGCGTTCTTACTCCAGACAGATAAACCCATATATTTCTCCGTGAAAGGTCCAAACTAGTTACATCCGCTCCGATTTAAAACGATCCATAATGAAGAACACCATCATACAATGGAATTGTCGAGGACTTAAAACCAACTACAATGACATTCTTCTGCTTTTAAACGAACATGATCCTGCAGTACTATGTCTGCATTAAACATTTTTAAAAAACATGGACAACATCACACTCAAAACCTACTCCTTTTTAACATCTACTCCAAAACTGGTGACAGGGCCTCAGGAGGAATTTCTGTTGTTGTAAACAATAGGTGTCCTCATAGCGTCATTCCCTTAAAACACAAATTTACAACCCATTGCTGTAAGCGTCACACTACATCGAGCGATTTCCTTTTGTTCTATTTATACACCACCAAACACCAACCTATTAACAAATGACTTAAACAACCTTATTCAACAACTGCCAGCCCCATTTATTTGTTCGACTTGTGGATTTTAAGGCCCATAACATTCTATGGGGATCAAACTACATAAGCGACAGGGGCAAAAGGTTGAAGGTTTAATTTATAGAAACGACTTGTGTCTATTTAACACCAAATCACCGACATATTTACATCCAGGAACTGGCACATACACGTGTATCGATCTGACAGTTTGTTCTCTTTCGATACTTTTGGATTATAATTGGAAGGTCGCTGATGACCTTCACAGCAGTGGCCACTTTCCAATCTCTCTTAAGAACACCAACACTACAATCGATGAAATAATTCCACAATGGAATTTAAAGAAGGACGACTGGGCCAAGTTTGAAACACTTTGTACAGCTAGCCTTAACAGGGATACCATTTTAAGTGACAATGACCCTGTTCGATATTTTACTTCTGTCTTAATCGAGATTGCAGAAAAATCCATTCCCGAGTTCTCACCGAACTGTAAAAGAACCGAAAAACCGTGGTTCACCAAAGAATGTAAAGAGGCCATTAGACAACGCCGAGAAGCACTAAAAAAATGTAATAATCTTCCAACGCCCTAAAATTTAACTTACTACCGTATTGTTCAGGCCAAAGCTCGCAGCACGATTAAAAAAAGTAAAAGAGCATCCTGGAAAAAATATGTTTCAACTTTAAATTCTCGTTCCTCTATAAAGAAGATTTGGGACACGTTCCGCAAAATAAATGAAAAGGGAAAACAATTCTTTCCGACATCTAAAACTAAACAACAAGAATTTCAATTCAAAACATGACATGGTTAATATACTTGCTGATAGTTTCTCTTAAAATTCCGCATCGTCTAATTATTCAGAAGCCTTCCGAAGATTAAAAACTCTGAAAGAAAAGACACGGTTGAAATTCACATCGAATAACTCAGAAAGTTACAATCAACCGTTTTCGCTGTTCGAGCTTATGGAATCTTTGAATAAGGCCTATAATACATCCGCTGGGCCTGACGAAACACATTACCAATTTTTGAAACACCTACCAGAACCATCATTAACAGTTCTTCTGGAAATCTTCAATGATCTGTGGATTACTGGTAATGTACCAAACATTTGGAAAGAAGCAACAGTAATACCAGTTCCCAAACCAGGTAAAGAAAGCGCAGATCCTACCAACTATCGACCCATTGCACTGACGAGCTGTGTGTGCAAAACAATGGAAGGAATGATCAATTCTCGGCTTGTATGGTCCTTGGAAACTAACAATTTAATATCTCCTTTTCAAAGTGGCTTTCGTTATGGCCTTAGCACCAATGATCATCTGGTTAGACTGGAAACATTTATTCGCGAGGCATTTATCAAGAAGGAACTTTTAGTAGCGGTTTTCTTTGATTTAGAAAAGGCCGATGACACGACATGGAAGTACGGGATACTAAATGAACTGCACGATCTGGGTCTAAAAGGCCGTCTGCCCTCTTTCATATCAAACTTTCTCTCAGACAGAGAATTACAGGTACGAGTGGGTTCCACCCTCTCTGATATGTACGAGCAAGAGATGGGTGTGCCCCAGGGCAGTATTTATCTGTGACGCTTTTCAACATCAAAATCAATAGCATCATTAAGTGTTTGGCTCCTGGTGTGGATTGCTCGATGAGTCAGCCAAGGCTTTCCTTTCTGTTTGGCTAACACTTGCACTTGCGATTTATCAGTAAGGCTTTTAAACAAGACCACGTAATAAGCATTGAGAATGATGGTACGATGGGCTTTACTTTGTTGAAACAAATTCTGGGTAATGTAAATGACATTGGCATTACGATGATGCCCTTTGCGCGTAAAGCAGAGTTTATTTCTTATTCGCCTTCTCCTAACATATCATCGAAGATGACCAGATGTGCTTGACTGGGTTCAGACACGATCCCGTCGTCTTCGCCAGGAATGCCTTCCACAAACATGATATAATCGCCTTGACTTTCTCGCAGAAGGCTGTTCGCCGATTGCCACTCTTTGTAACACCACATGATACGTTGAGGTGGACAATTGATCAAATGATGTTTGTGTTCGATCAAACGGTTGACAAATTCGGTTTTGCCTGAACCGCACGGTCCAGCAATTAACATGTTAAAAGGATGGCGAAGATACAAGGCCTCCCAAATGGCACGATCTAAGTTTTCGTCGATGACTTTGAAAGTGAAGGAAGAGGGAGCAGAGGTAGCCATAGAGGTAGCCATAGTGCAGGGAATTTCACTTTTGAAAAGAAGACAGACAAGGCAAGAGTTTTTATACTTTTGTTCAGGACACATTTGTTGCAAGTTAAAATGGAAAACGAAAGAGAAAAAAATACATAAATGTCAAAGGGTGAGGTACATCAATAAAATGCACATCAAAATGATCACAGTAGAATATAAAGAAGTCACTGTGCAACATTTCTGGTGTCCTAGGGACAGTTTGTAATGTTCTTTAAGACTCTACACTTGGTACAGACACACACAGGAGTCCTCCCGGAATGGCCTTTCGGGGATGCTATCTCACATTACAGATCGTAACGAGCCCACAAGGAATCGGCTGGTAAAACGAAATCCTAGAAACCAAGTCACTAAGAAACACACTACACGTCGCCCCAAACTCGTTGGATACATTACTCGTAAAAAGAGTTGGTATCCGAGGCATGATAGTGGTACCAAGCGTAGAAAGCTTCTCGTTGTTAGGTACGCATGTTGTCGGGGTCGTTGCGATCTGTAACGGGGTGTTGATTGGCTTCGGTATTGAAAAAGTGCGGAAAATAGCCTTTGTCCATTTCTGTCATTCCAAACATTTTAGGCATTCGGCTCAATGGCATGGCCAAGTAACTCATCGAATCTTTAAACTGCACTTGTCCCACTTGCATGGAAATGATTTTGGCTCCGTTCAAAGTCACTTTCGGACGTTTAGTACTTTGTTCCGTATAGTATCTGAGAAGAAACAGCCCATCGTATCCCGAGAAATTGTGAGCCATCACCGTGGCATAGCGATGACAATCTCCGTAACGTTCGATGTCCTCTTGACTCCACGTCTCTTCGGTCAACGTGTTAGGTCCTCGAAAGATGTTTTCAGGTCCTCCAGGAATCTTGTTGCAGTGAGAGCAATGACTAAAGATACGCTCTTGAATGCACTTCTCTCACCCTCAATGAGCCACGCAGAAACTAGGAATGTGAATACCAGTCTCTTGCATGCATTGGAAATCGAAAAAGATTAAATTGCCTTTCTTCTGGTCATCTTTCTCATCCTCCCGTTGGAGATGACATTTTTGAATGAAGCATTCGTGTTCAAAGTCTACGATTTGGTGACAAATGTGACATTGCTTCTTTCCTGGACATACGTGAGCCTTGGCACTATTGGTACGTATGCCTTGTCCACAAGTAGGACACAATCTCAGGAGTTAACAAGCATTTTTCCGCTGTGAAACTTGCATCTTCAGATGTTGTTGGTAACAGGTAGGGCTGACAAAAGTTCGCTGACAAGCACGGCAATGCAATCATTCTAGTCCTTCTTCAAGACAGGGTTTAGAGGCCAAACAGCCTCAGCATTTCGATCCACAATGCTTGTGTTGCGCTCGATTGTTATAGCCACGTTTCTCACAATAATATCTGTATCCCAGGAATCCTGTGATACTGGTAATGGCATCAAAATGTTCATCGTAATGATAGACGTGAATGTATTTTCCGTCTTTGAAATTGTTGCCTAGAAACAACAGAGGTCCACGCACGTCTTGAGGGTGCACTTTCAAGGTGTAGCATGGAGCCAAGACGTCTTTCAATTTTTGCATTTCAGGAATACCACAGGGTGTGTCTTTGGATATCCCCGCTTGTTGTAACAGGAGTTCTGCTTCTCTTCGTTGCTTGGCTCGGTCCGATCGTTGAATAGTTTTCCAGGCTCTTTTCCATTCTGCCGTATCGTTCTTGTCGGCACACGTTCGTCCCACCACTATAGCCCTGACTAAATACATCTTGTCTTGAGGGTTATTTATTTGGACCAGGCTCTTTTTGGTGCTGCGAAGTTCGTCTACCAATAACACCTTTTTGCGTCCGGTGCCTTGGGGAAAGGTGGGCCATATGCAGTGTCGCTTTTCCATCGGTGATGGGAAGCTTGTCGTTGGGTTGCTGTACATGTTGAATCTTGTCGATGATTTTGGAAGGTGTCAGTTCTGATGGTCTGCTAAACTCGATCCAAACGGGGGACTTAAGACTGTCGTGATAAATAGAAAGTGTCAAGCGATCGTCTTCTTTGCCTTCACATGGTCGTTTCAGTGCGGTTAACAAAGAATCCCACACATCGGTGATAAGCTCTTATGCTTTCTCCAACGGTACGTCGGACTTGAAATCTTTAAACTTCACCGTGTATGTGTAGGCCGTGGTACTAAATTTTCTAAAGGAGCGTTTGTCCGTCTCTTGAATGTGGTAGTACTTTTCAGGTGTTGCTGAGGGTGGACTTCGGTTTGTCGAAGACTCTCTAGGTCTGGATTCTGGTTCACTCATGTCATCTTCAAAATCGCTGGCATGCATTTGAGCCAAGACTTCAGCTTCTGTGTGAGGCGACAGGTCACGTTACTGCCTCTTACTTTCTTCTCCTTTCTTCACGAAATGATGCCATGGTTTCATCTTGATTGCAAAAAGTCAAATGATTATATTTTAAACTGCATGGTCCCCTATATCAGTCTTAACCAGTGTCTTCCCTATATAAAGGGTCAGTGTCTTACCTCCAAGTATTGATTTCATTCTCAATCCTACCAGAAAGATGGAATAGCCCACACAGATCGAACTCCTGATCAGAGCTTTGCGAGGTGTCATATGAAGGTTTTCTTCAGAGAAACCGACGGACCACTCCTCCTCCTTTCGAGATAAAAGTCAAGATACTTGCTATATCTGTCAGAAGAAAGGGCATTGGTCTTCTGAATGTCCACAACGTCAAAATAGCAAGACAAGCGTCAAAAGAGACAAATGTCAAGATACCTGTTATCATTGTCAAGACAAACGACATTGGTCTTCATACTGTCCTAAGAAATAAATGGAGCAGCAGGCAGAGAGGAGTTCAGAACAGGAAGAAGAGATACACTCCAAAAAGGAAGAAGCCAGATAAATTCAGAAGGAGAAGTAAGAGAAGAAAAGAAGACAAGAAGAAAGCGATGAACAAGAGGAAAAACCTGTGAAAGTGAAGAAATTCAAACAAGGAGAGAGTAAAAAGACAAAGAAGAAAAATGAACTTTTTAAAGTGTTGTGTTGTGACATTGAATTGTAAATTTAAAGCAGAATAGACCAGAATGAAAAAATAAGTGTCTCTTGGTTTTGATTTTTAGAATAAGGACCTACATTCACGCACTCACACACTTACATAATGAAGCAAACAAGGGATTTTGAGTTTCAGTTGAATTTGGCAAATGAATACTATCTCTTTTCGAAAGAGGTGAGTGGCCCTGAAAAGGGCCTTTGGGTGTTTGTTTTCTAAAAAAACAAATATCAAACTCAGGAACGGGAAATAATGAGCTTTAACTGCCTT
>JAECUM010055785.1:0-30323 GCA_016617855.1 Megalonaias nervosa | reverse complement strand
CTTAGCAAAACAATACCTTGGTCATTGGATGTACCTAAATTGTGCTTCAATATATTTTGAAAATGTTTGAAACAGGAATCTAATCTTAAATTTTAACAAAATACAAGATAAAAATAATAGATAAATAAAAGGCAAAACAAATGATGATTTTAATTTCTTGTAAAAATAAAAGGGCAATATTATCACTTTTGCAAATGTAAATCTTCACAGTAGAACATTTTATGTATGAAAATTAAAATGATTGGGCTAAAAATTAACTGGAAGTCTACATGTTTCAGCCTCATGTACTGGCAGTCTACATGTTTCAGCCACATGTACTGGCAGTCTACATGTTTCAGCCACATGTACTGACAATCCACACCTAGAAACCATATGTAGCTGGATTCTACAAAGCTGATGGACTTCATTATCAGGACTTCATTATGCAAATGAACAGCCTTCCATAATTATAGTAGCTTTCTATCTGGTGCATTATTGATGTATACACCAGAGAGCTGTGATCATTAGTTTTTATAGGGCAAAGTTCAGGACACATTTTCTGTAATATGCAAATTTTTTATTTTCACACTGGCTGAATCAGACCACATGGAGGATTAAATAATTCATGTTCAGATATAATTTGATTGGCAATAGGAGCAAATGAACTTTGGTTTGTGCCAAAAGCAATTCTGTAATAACAGTAAATAATGATAATAATAATGACTTTATCTAAAGAGGGTGACACAATTAGTTGCATGGAACTAATCCTCCTTCTGTCCCTCTATTATGTGCAAATTTACATTCAAAGCACACACACACACACACACACACACACACACACACACACACAAAGCAATGTTGATAATAATCTATATTTATATACTGACATAATAAACAGAAAAATTAAATCAGCATGCTCCAACCAGGTACATTGTGTATATACTGTCCAAAAGTAATGAGTCAACAAAATGGAAGCCTTTACACTTTAAATTGTAATGTATTTGTCAAATCAAACAGGTTCCACTTTTCATCCACTTAATTAGAGTATAATTAAATGCATTTATATTTGTACTTTCTCTAATTTCCTTTGGGATTCTGTTCCAAATAAGTGTTACTGAATACTGAAAACTTGTCTTAAAGAGTTTTTTATTTGGTTTTGGGATGGAAATAGTGGTTAGCTGAACTTGATCTTAAATTGGAGTATTGCCTTGTTTTATAGCATGAAATAGTTCATTGAGACATAATGAGGTCATATTATTTGAAACTTCGTGTATAAGTCTAGCCTTTATCAAAACTATTCATTCACTTACTGTTAACAATTTAATATCATTCATTACATTTAGAATGTTTTCAGCATTATCTAAAATGAGGCTGTAAGCTCTTTTTTAAAAGCAGAATAATTTGTAAATATTTTTGTCACAACTGTTTCCCCAGACAACGTTACAGTGGTCTAGGTATTTTGAGAGTCCAATAGCTTGTTATGAAGTACAACAGCTGACACAGGTCTCTTTAGAATATTGGCTGATCAGAGACAAAAACAGACTCAAGTAAATAGTTTTGGCAATGTCCAGCCTGAACAAAATGGTTTCATAAATTACTGTAGACATTAAATTTTAAATCTGCATACAGGGTCCATGTCAAGACCATGTTATATCCAGAACTGCTTTTATGATAGGTGGTATATTAAAATTCAGATGTAATATCCATTCGTTTATTTTTATTGCTATAAATTTTCATGCTTTTGCAAATAAAACATTATTGGTACTTATAAATAAGGGGACTGGGAAGCAGTCCAATAATTGCAGTCTTCAAATTTGTGGTTTGTAGCAAACAAGAAAACCATGACAAATTGAAACCCACAAAAAACAGTAAATTCACTATATAGAGTACAGAGTTTGACAAACCTCTTAGACATGTAATTCATTAACAATTTTACTTACCATACATTTCAGACCTTTCCTTCTCCAGGAAGAAGTACATAATGTCTGGTACACAGTCTTTAAGGAGTTGTGGGGCCTTCATTCCTATCCAGGTCATAATACCAAACCCTGCCATGGATATCATATCGATATCCTCCCCCTCCCTTGTCAGTCGAAAGATGTGAGGCATCAGGGGCTGGAGATGGGACATGGGACTGCTACCATCATGCTGAAATAATGAAGGATGAGTTTCAGTCCAATACTACAGACACAGTTTGTGAATGTTTCAAGGATTTCAAAATTTCTGGTATGTGAATAATGTTATCTTTTTCCATACTTAAATAGGTTTACTGACTTAGGTGTCTTTAAATACATGGTATGCTAGAATCACAAGATACCTGGAAAGCAGTACCCATATAAAATGCACAGTTACCAAGTTGCAACTGGCACAGACCCATTTTTGCTGTACTATCGTAAGTCTGCTGATCAGAATCTACAATTTGCATTCTATAAATGATCTTATGTGAAAAGCTATCTGATCTGCCAGTCTATTATGTAATGGCAGATCTGGTTTCATATTCACAAAACTTTGTTCAACTTCAAATTCAAGCTCAAGCTTGAAACCCCAGAATCAAATATGATACAGGTGATAAACCTATCTTATTGAAATTTAGCACTCTAGTAGAGGAAGCAAAGATGAGAAGATCCTGAAAGCTGCATGAATCTGACTTTATTCTGATCAAAGTCACATGACCTCAAATGTCCAGATATTGAGCTTGAGTTTTGTACACAAAAAGCTTAAAGATTATGGGGCAGATTTCTGCTATTCATAGATGTTCATTGCACACAAAAAAATTTAGTTTTAATGTCGCATACTCAACTAGAGCTAGTAATGATGTGTGCATTGCAAAGAGGGCACCAATCTCTACAATTTACTTCATAAGAACTTCTCTCATAAAATGAATTAATAGTTTTAATGTCACATAGATAATGAGAGCTAATAGTGACGTGTGCTTTGCAAAAAGGGCACAACTCTCTACAATTTACCTCACAGTAACTTGAACATAAGAACTTCTCTCAGAAAATGAAGACGCGTATTCAGGGACCATGAGACCTAAATCATGACATGTAACAGTGGAAATGCAACTCATTCAAATTCCCATGTTGGAACAAGTAGAATGGTTCCTGAGCTATTACAAATATCTCATGTATTAAGTGAAGTGTTTGCTACTACCAGCCCAATCAATTCCACTTTACAAAGAAGCAAGAAAACTTGTTTCCAAATATGTGAAATTTAAAAAAGGTGACTTACTACCTCCAAGAGTGTGGCCTCAAAGGGAAAATTGCTTGAGGATTAGAAATTAATCTACGCCTGAGATTCAATAATTCTCCGGATTTCGTCAGTGCTTAGAACACCATCCTCCGAGAAGCCTAAAAAAAACTAGCCAACCTGACATTCACCAACACACTAATAACAGGACTAATCGCCCATTTACTCACCAGCATGAAATGTGGGAAACAACATGTGGGTAAGACTATAAGGGAATTCCAAGTGAGAATAAAAGAGCACTTGAGGGATATCTGTAATCATAAAGATTCCACAGTGTCTAAGCATTTTAATTTGTCTGACCACAACATAGATTGTGTTAAACATCACATAATAGAAATTATTTAATCTGATCCAGAGCTCTCCAGTAGCACTATTTTTAGGAAAGATAGAGAACTTTATTGGATAAACCAATTAGACAGTCTACAGCCAGTAATGATTAACATCTTGTCTAATTGGGAGTGCAGGCATTTTTAACTTTATTCCCTAAAGAAAGATTATAATGCTGAATATGTTGGTAGAAAGTTCAAAACTACATATAATTTTCAGGATTCTAATTAAAAACAGATGCAATCTGACGCCAACCTGTAGTACAGTACTTATTCAGTGACAAGTCCATGCTTGAATTTTACAAAACACTGGCAAAATAACTTGTCTGATAATAAGCCCAACCATAACTTTTGCAAAGGTTATCAGGATGACCATCTTGTCAAATCATGGGTTGGGTTGGGTTGTTGTGGATTTAACACCATTTTTCAGATTATATGATAGGTTACACAATGCGGTCAGAATATTTCGTTGAGGAAGAACCCCCAAAAATCCTGGGAAGAACCACCAACCCACAGGAAGCTACTGGTGAGCTTTCTCACATAACAACGTTGGCGGCCCAGCTGATACATAAAACCATGAGAATAGAATTGAGATTTAGTAACCTGTATATTCAAGCACATTAGACCAATTAGCCACTCAGGGGCCCTCTTATCCTGAAAAAATAATGTATATACAATTACTGTCTATACTTGTTTATAAGTCATGTAAAGCAGACTCTGATTTGCTGTCATATAATGTGATGGAACATCTGGGTGTGTGCAGTTTTCAGTTGGATCTGACCTATAAGTGAGTATAGATGGATTATGTGCTTTAGTAGTTCATGGAAATCCCATCCAAGAAGGTCTAAAATTGTGGTAAGGAACAAGTACTACATATGATCTGCCTGAATCCTTAAAACTGTAATAAGATGACAATATTCATCGCTATACATAGAATAATTCAGCTGAAATTTATTACGATGGCAAAGCCTTGTGCATGCCCATAAATTAAAACCCCAAGGGTGAGATTTATCAATCCCCCTCAAAAATTATATTAAACTCCTTGGTGTGGTATTTCCCATCCCAACACCAAAATGAAATAGAATCCATTGGGTTGAATTTCCCTATCCCAAACGAAAAGTATGATATACAGAAGTTCTGTAATTATCAATATATGAAATGCATGGGCAAAATTTAAATTGACTAATACCAGTTTCCATACCAATAGGGCTCCTTCTCAGTAAAAGAATTACAGTACATGTACCGAGTGTCAATGAAATAAACTGAATAGAATGTAATTTCTGGTCTGGAATAAAATGCAAAGCCCAAATCTATTTTTAATAATAAAAACCTTGACCTTGAAAATACACACACACAAAAATAACTGGGGTCCTTCATTGGAGAAGGGAAACAAATCCACAAAGTTTTGTGCAAATGAATTGGGCAGTACTACATGCATCATCTAGAGACGAAATGCTAGAGGAGACAAATGTATTAATTTCATTGACTTCTGTTATCTAGAGCTTAGGTTATTACCCAGA
This sequence comes from Megalonaias nervosa, assembly GCA_016617855.1. Taxonomy (NCBI): domain Eukaryota; kingdom Metazoa; phylum Mollusca; class Bivalvia; order Unionida; family Unionidae; genus Megalonaias; species Megalonaias nervosa. The sequence goes on along the minus strand of JAECUM010055785.1, from coordinate 25,249 downwards.
AATGAAATGCTCACAGGAGGCCACTTTGGTGATCAAATTGCCGCTATTTTCATTATAAAGATTAGCAATATAAGAAGTCCTTATGCTTGTATCCCAAGTCCATACAACACTCCATCCAAATAAGTAGGGTTAACAAGATTTCCAAGATGGCCACCATAGTAGCTACATTGGTTGTCTGATTGGCAACAATTTCATTTGTGACCAACAAGATATTATAAGAAGTCTTTCCTGAAATCTGTTCAGAAGGAGTAGTGATAACAATATTTTCAATATGGCAGTCATGGTGGTCATACTGGGTATCCAATGGGCACCATTTTCAATGAGGCCCAACTAGACATAATGAGAAAGCTTTGAGTGAAAACTCAGTTTCAATATAAAAACTGGCTGAGGTGTAGCAATGATACACTTTTCAAGATCAGTTTTGCATTAACAGATGACAAATGACAGGCCATCACATAAGCTCTTGTAATTTATAGTAAGCAGAGCTTAAACGTAAGTGCATCGCCACTGCATCATTCTGGGTCTTGAAACTTACCAATAAAATGAAGGGCAAGATGAAGCCTTGGTAGATAAAAAGAAACAAAGTGCCAATATTAGCATCTTCTGGACTAACAAGGGTGTCCACATTTCCCTCCAGACAGCGCAGCCCAATTGAAACTATTAGTTTTTGGTACTCCTCTGGTATCTGGTTAGCTGTTCTGTTAAAGGAATCATAAGGATGTGATTGGTCAATCAGTATATAATATTTATGGTCAATCAGTATATAATATTTATGGTCAATCAGTATATAATATTTACAGGTTTAATATTTACTCCAGGTCTTACCAATGCTTGCTCAGTATTAGAAAATCTTGTCTACGTTTATGAAAATATATCTATGTCATTTTAAGGATTATCTTTTACAAATTACACCAATGATGTGAACAATGAACCACTCCTGCATTTCATGTAAACAGTCATGTGACCAATACTTCCTGATGAACTGTTTTCTGTAATTCACCAGATGAAATTATCAGAAATAATGGTGATAAATTTTCCAGTAAACATACATCATGTATATAATAATTACTCATTTCAAATCAATTAAATGTCACCCAAAAAATCTATCTTCATGCAAATTTGAAAGGAAATATTTTGTAATGTGTCAAATTTTGAATAAGTATGGAACCTTAAAATTGAATTCATTGTGCATTAAAATTTTATTACAGTCAAGCCAGCAAGGTCTTTGTGAAGGGTCACTTCGACCTTTTCTTCATGTCAGTGTTAAACTTGAAAGGCCAGCATCTATGGCTCATTTAGAATTGACCCGGACATCATAACGCTGTCTTGGGAAAGTAAACATTAAAGTTACCGACCATAACCGCTTTGAGGTGAACCCCATGTCAAATAGTCATTTTCAAAGGGAAGTTGATATGCATTGTATTTCTCAGATTCTAGGCTATCAAAATTGGATGAAAGAAATAATTATCTTGGGGAAAAATTAGGAACTGCTGATTACAATTGGTCAGTTTAAATTAAGGCGTACACCTTGAAAGTAATGTTGAATTTAAAAGTAATGACCTTGGTCAACTTCTTTAGTCCGAGAGTTTTCCTGCGAGAAACAAGACTCATCTGGCTCTGGGGAAAAAACTAAAGAATAGTGCTTTCCTCATTAAACAAGTAAAAAGGACCAGCTGTCTGTCTTGTAAGAAAAGACAGGCTTTAGTGACAGGATGCACAATTTCTGAAAGAGAACAGCATTAAGGTACGCAATTTTAATTTTCATGTAATTTTCTATTTTATTTGTCTTGTTAATGCAAATGTGTTTGATATGAATAGGATCCATACTATGTATCGTTTGTTCGATTTCATGGAAATCTGTTGATATGCTAGAGTTGTTATGCAATTTATTTCTTAATTTTACAGTTACCTGTTCATTGATAGAATTGACTGACTGCAACGGATCCAAATTTTCAGATGTGAAGGATTTCATAAGGTTACATGACTTAATTTCCTTGTCTGTTAGGATGATACTGATTATCATGAGTTAACAATAATTGCATATTTATATATGATTTTGTAATGCTTAAAGAATTTTGTAGGTTAGGGATTGCTATGAGCTTGAAGTTAGTGAATCTTATGCAATAGTAATCGATAGTATGTATCTTATTGAGTGGAACTGACTAGGTTGGGTGTCTAATGAGTCATATGGTAGCGTATGCAGAGAGATACGGGAATGTTATATGCACCGCTCACATGTTAATTTGTGGTCAGCCACTGTGAAGCGAGAGTGATTATCTATTGAATTAGGTCAGACTTGGATGTATATTTCAGGGGTCATTTGTAACTAGAGATAACAAGTGTACCTTACTCAAAATACAGTCTAAGTCTGTTAGGACCATTAATCGTTAAGGTCACCTTATGTCAGAATTTATGCAGTGTTTGGATAGTTAGTTTATGCTTTCTGAGTAACGAAAGTGAGAGAATTTTATATATGTATAGAAGATGTTACATATAGAGATTTAGTGGTAATCTTTTTGTCATTCAGGGAAACAGCTCCCAGAAACAGATGGGGACAGTCCGAAGACGGAAGTTCAGAAAAGAAATGAAGTGTTCAGAATAGAAAGATCAAGCAAGATCAATGTATACACGTGAAGGTGGGAGGATGTGTAATACACGGAGACAAAGACAGAAAGCAATGCTAGGTGATGCAAATCAGGCGTGGACATTGTGCTCTTTTCACCACTCGTTACCATGATGAAATAAATCCAAAATAGAACACTGCTATAGAAATTCTGATAATGTAAATTTGTTTGAATTGAACCTGACACTATTAGTTTTTTTGTTAGTGATTAAATTTTTATTTTCTTGTCTAAAGGGGGCTTGTATTGTATTATTTCTTCTCAATAGTCTTACTCAGTTCTCTGTTGATGTTCTATCTATCCACTCACACTGGGCAATAAAATCGAGGGAGGTCATCCTCTAGATAACGACTGCCAAATCTAATTAACCATCCCTCTTTACCAAGAGGGAGAATGTTACATATTTACATGCCTACGTATTAAATACCTGGCAATTTTTTTTATTTAAAATTTTAAATTCAGAATATTTTCACACTGTTAAATAGACTTTTCTTACGATATTGTTTATTTTTATTTGAATTTTTTGTATTGAAATCTGATGGAAATTATCAATTTTCTTGCCTTTACCTTTTTGCAATATTTACAGAGGTTTCTTTTTCTCTAAAGACAAACTGATACAAAATTCAGTAAAACCCCTGCAAAAATAATCTGCTAAACATATTCATAAATAATTCCCAAATATGTACATTTGTGGGAAAATTATTTACCAAAACTTGAGTGATGCACCAAATCTAACCCCTCATTTTAAACAAATTTGTGCTTGTAAAACATGTAAAGCAAAAGTCTAAGAGTAAAAATTGAAACATTTTTTAAAAATGTTAAAAATGGCATGAAAGTCTATCCAGGTCATCTACATATACAGCAAGGAATACAAAATTTCATTTGTCTATCTCAAGTAATTTTAATGTAATTATGTTAACAAGGTTTTAGTGAAAAATGTCTAAGTGCAAAAAAGCCCAAAAATGTGTAAAAAAATGAAATATATTTTTGTAATGGCCTGAATATCAATTCAAAATTATCTACATTTAAATACAAATAAGCCAAACCTATTTCATCTGTCTACCTCAAAAGCATTTTGCTTAACCAAGGTTTTCAGATGAAAAAAAAGTTTCAATTGAGAAAGTTCCAAGATGACATAATGGCCTGAAGATCTAATGAGAACCTATATATATATATATATATACATATACTTATCAAATTTCATTTGATTTTCACTTAAACATGCCAACAAGTCTCTTAAAAAATGCCCACAGTCCAACATGTTATAAAAAAAATCAGGTTATATATTTATGACCATAATAAGAAGTGTGTAAATTTTTATAGCTCTATGAATTAATAGTTGTTGTACTATTGCTTTAAAAAATTTGAATTGCATGACAGAAATTATATGATGGCAACTTGATCAAGCAGCTCTTTGAAGATGTTTCACAAAAGAACATGATGTTTCTGGGTGGTAAAGCTAATTTTAATTACATAATATTTACATGCTACTGCTGCATTGCATTACTTTTTATAGGACTCCTAGTCCAAGATAAATATTCCCCCTCCAGTTTATATTGGAGTGCCAGAATTTCCAGTCTGACTCCTTAGTTGTGGCCAACGTAGAGAACAAGTTCCTCTTTTGACTTGAATAGAGACTGCAGGACACATGAGTGGGGCTGGAGGAGGGAATCTTTACAATAGCAGCAGATAAGTATTACATAATTAAAATTAGTTTTACTCCCTCCCTCACCCCCATTCCTGCCAAAAGAACTACATTTTAATAGCAGTAATACATTACTTGCTACTAGTGCTTTGCTGAATTTATAGTTAAGAGGGAGGCTGATGATCTCAAGAAAATTGATTAAGAAGACAACTGCATTGACCCTTATAGTAAGAGTGCTTAATATTATAGGCTGGCAGAAGGTTGAAATACATGATGTATCATAATTATAGGTCCCAACAAAAACATGCCTTTGCTCTGGTGCATTAAATGGTCAAATGTAAATGGAGAAGTGAGACTGCCAGAGGGCAGCTCTCATTACATCATCCAAAGAGGAGTGCTTTTAGATGGCCTTAGATGTAGCAATAGCCCTACATGTAACTTCAAGAGATTTAATTCCTGTCAAAGAAAGGCCGCTCTTGGAATGGGACTGATAAACTCTCATTATAGAGAGAACAATCCACCTGGAAATGGTAGCCACCAAAATATCCGAGGAACCCTTGAGATGCAGAAATAGACAATTCTGACTTTTTCTTATCCCATTAGAGGAAGCCAAATAAAAACTAAAAGCCCTAATGTGCAAAGGAGCCTATGGTGTTCATACCCCTGACAGATATGCCTGAGACATGAAATCTCAACAGACATGTAAACAACACATGTATTAAGCCTAGGTAGCTAATTTTTTCTAGTAAAATGTGTTTCTTCATGAATACTTACCCAATCAAAATATTTTAGGAGAGCTACTACTACCTCTCAAATCTAGCCCTCACAGGTAATACTTGCAGCTGAAAAGATCTACAGGTTATCTGGCCACGTAGGTGGTGGTCAGGCAGAGTGATCTCCCCTTGATATAGGGATTGGTGGCAAATCCTATGAATATCTCAGTTACCACTTTCACTTGTGCTGAGAAGCATGCTTTCACCATGAGAAACCTTGCAAAAGCCAGAATAAACTTTGATATAAGTTGGAGGAGTTCACACTTCTATGGATAGTATACTCCATCTTTATTTCCAACTTTTCTAATTTCTTTCTGTGTTGATAAAGTTCTTCCCTTACAATTTCAGCCACACTTTGTTGTCTTTACATATTTAACTGTACCTTATAGGTACTTGCATGGGTAGCCTATGTGACTTCACAATAAGTTCAGGCTGTACTTTTTAATTTATGTTTGTGTAAGTCACTGAGACCTATAGAAAAATCTTAATATATGTATAATTCCACAACAGCTGGCTACATACAGGTGAGTTTTCTCTGCTAACAGTTCTCTGCTATTTTCCAGGTAATGCCATAAGGCATATAAGCTATGCACCAGCTTTGTGTTCAATAAGGCCAAAGGAAAAAAATATGTTTGTTTCCTACTGCACTGGTTTTAAAATTATGGTAGGCAGGTATTTTTTTTCTAAACATTATATATATTATAATGGTTTGTATATATAATGTACTAAATGCTTCAAGTACTGGACAAAATCAGCTTAGAAGCACAAATCAATTTCAGAATTATAATTTTTTAAAAAATTTTGTTTTGTAACCTTGGTGGAAAAGAGTGCTAGGGTTGGCACTGAAAAACAGGGACATTTGACTGACAACACATATTTTTTTTTCTAACAAGAGACAGGTGCAGAGCTACAACAGGTTTATATGTTCTACTCTATTTGTCTTACAGATTAGACTATGGGCAAAGCACAGAAACCCAAGACTAAGGATGAAGGCACCATAAGCCTACATGCGAACATGTAGCTAAGAGCTATAAATTGAAAAATGAGATTTGACCTTTTAATCACTTTCATTCTCCTAATAACCCAATTAGCAAAGGTTAGGGTTAAACAACTGAAATCATTTAAAGGCTAATTTTGATACTCATTCTAAAATTATATAAAACTTGTTTTTATCTTGTAATACTTTACTTGTAGACATTCATGGGTTGCTGCAGCATGTCCAAGACAGAATGATAAAGGAAAGCTTGATCATAGGAAAAATCTGGGTTCTTCAAAACTTTTTCCATGCGTCTGAAGACTTCTCCTATCAGCTCTGGATGACCCTGTGAAGTGTATAAAATGCAGAGTACAGTCTTCCTTTATCACATGAGTAGTGTCTTAGCCAAATAATTCAAGCCATATTATATTTCTCCTTGATAAACCATACTGTATATCACCATGTCATGTAAAAAAGGAATGTCATAATGTTATATTTATTCATATATCTATCAATATTATCACCCCATGAATTAATTAATAACATCATTTTATGATATCATAAAAATAAAGATAAAGTACTCCCTCATTATAATGTTGTCTATAGGAATCTTGGAGTATACAATCTAATAGTGAGATCACCTTATAATAAATTATACATATAATCTGAGCACTACATAACACTGGATCCATGACCACACACTGTAACTGGAAATGTGTTATAATGAAGGGTGTTATAAAGAGGGAGTGGTTATATACTTCATTTAGACAAGATTTCATAACCAAACTGCTGTAAATATTTTGAACATGCATATTTTCTAATGATGTTAAGTATCTAATGTCACCAGTACTATATATCCATGAAATTCAAAGTTCCACTGGAATTTCCATAAACATAAATTGTTAATAGTTCAATATTTCAGCCATAGCCATTTAATGTAAATATGTTTTGTATCGATAAATATTATCTATTGACTATAGAACATCACATGTCTAATGACCAAGGCTTTTGAATACACTCTAGTCATTTGACTAAACTTTATTGCTGTTTACTGAGTAATACTATTATTTTTTACTGTGTGATAAATATGAAACACAATGAATGCTTTAAGATTTTTCTTACTAAAGCTCTATAACCTTTCAATATAGGTAACTATGTGCTCTAGTTGCCTTGTATCCTATTTTCTTATTCTCTGCATGGTGTCTTTCTATCTGTCCTTGTGTCTTTCTATCTGTCTTAGTATCTTTCCATCTGTCCTTGTGTCTTTCTATCTGTCCTTGTGTCTTTCTATCTGTCCTTGTGTCTTTCTATCTGTCCTTGTGTCTTTCTATCTGTCTTAGTATCTTTCCATCTGTCCTTGTGTCTTTCCATCTGTCCTAGTGTCTTTCTATCTGTCCTTGTGTCTTTCCATCTGTCCTAGTGTCTTTCCATCTGTCCATACATACCAACCTATTCATGTGTCTCACCTTAAAATCAAAGAAATCAGACACCACAGCTCTGTCTAGAATTTCCCTCTTTTCTACAGGGTCTGTCTCAAGGCAGTGGAATACACACTGAATCAGATCTGGGGTCACCTGACTATTCAACTTACACTTCCTGAAACAAGAGTGACAATAATAATATTAATAACAGGGCTAATTCCATGACCTGCTATGGTAAATCCAATGCTTTTTATTACATAATATAAATCCCCCACTACCCAGACCATGAACCAGGGATCACTCGATGTCCAAAATATCTTATAATAAGAGTATCGCAAATAGCACATCATATGACCATCTCATTACCTTTTCCTTACTAATGAATTTTAATGCTTGAGCTATGGATTTGATTATTGTATACTAATGCATGGATGTGGGTAAAGTTTCATCAGACTATAATTAGGGGTTAAAAAGTGATAGCTTAGATAAGTTAATATGTCATTGATTCACAGTATTCCTTTTTGTGACCTTGACCTTGAGGCAGGAGGTATGACTGAATAGGCTTGACACTATCAAGTCCAGACATCTCTTTATTCCTGCATGTGGCACATGAGGCATCAACAAGTCTTCTCCAACCCTGGTGGCCTGCTGCTTGATGACCTGTTGTTCATGTCAGATTGCTTTGTCTGGGCTCCTTTTCCATAGAGTGTCACCATGTCTCTATCAGGTGTACTCTTACCAGCTTCCTCTGTGGTCTCCTTTTTAATGCCATCTTGGACAGGTTTTCTGGATTCATCCTTAAGGCATGCACAAATCATCTCCATCTGCATTTTTTTTACTTCTGATAAAGGCATTGTATTACATGTTGTCATCAGTTCATCATTCCGTATCATGTTAGGCCCAAATATTTTTCTTATTCTTCTAAAACTCCCAAATTATAAACAGATAAAGTTTCATAAAAGTATCTTCAATGGTCCAAAAGTACCTGGACAAAGGCACCAATTTACAGTTTCCACAGCCATGACCTTGACCTTGATGTTGTGGGCATGGCTGTTGTATAAGACTCAATATCTAATAATGTTACAGAACTGCTAAAAATTTCATTAAAATATCTACAGTGGTTCAAATATTATTCAATGGGAAGGAATAAAAGTATGAATTACTGTTATGCTAGCTGCAAACTTCAGCTTGGAAACAGGGGCATAGTTAGAGAATACAACACATCATCTATACATGGAATATAACTAACAGGCTAACTTGTTATTAAAATATCTTCAGTGAATGAGAAGTTATACTCTCGACAAGGACACAAGTCAAAGAATGACATTTTCCCTTGCAATGTCCTTGTGATGGGAAGTGGCTAGCTATATGACACAACACTGAGTCAAGATACATACTTTTGCAAAGTTTCACTACATTATCTTCAGTGGTTCGAAAGTTACACTTTGGACAAGGAAACAAGTCAAAGAATGACATTTTTGAACAGATTTTCAAGATGGACACTGTATCAGTGATAATGGAAGTAACATCAGAACCATTTTCATCTAGGACCAACTTGACATCAAAAGAAGTCTTTTATTGAAAATTCCATTCTGATATAACTATCCACTCAGGAGGAGTAGATAACAAGGTCTTCAAGATGGCTGTCATGGCAGCCATACTGAACATTACACCATTTCATTTAGAAACAGCTGGACTTCATCAGAGGACTTTTAGTGAAAACCATATGTTGATATCACCATCAATATAGGAGGAGTATCTATAATAAGATTTTGAATATGGCCACTTTGGCAGCAATATTGGATGTCTGATTGGCGCTATTTTCATTTAAGACTGTCTAGTCATCTAAAAAAGTCTTTCTGTGAAAATTCCATACTGATATGACTATCCACTCAAGAGGAGTAGTGATAATAAGATTATCAAGATGGCTGCCTTGGCAGCCATATTGGGCATTTAGATACAGCTGGACATCATCAAAAGTCTCTTAGTGAAAATGCCATGTTGATACAACCATCAATTCAGGAGTAGTGATAACAATATTTTCAAGATGGCTGTCATGATGGCCATATTGGATTTCCAAGAAGAACTAATTTCATTTAGGACCAACTAGACTATGGTGATGAATGTGTGTGCAAAGATTCATGGCAATTCTCCAAATAGTTTAGGAGGAGTAGTGAAAATAAACCTATTCTAATGGATGGATGGATGACAGATGACAGACAACAGATCATCCCAATAGCTCTTCTGATATATGACCAGTACTGCTCAAAACTGGAGGCCTAGTTGTGCAAAAAAGATTGAGTCAGACATTGCATTAAGGTACAAAACAAAAAGGGCTTTTAACTCTAATAAAAATTGCAGAAGCAGAGTAATTTGTCAATATGAGCTTCTTCAGGTCTTTATCATAATATTTACAAAGTTTCATGGCAATACATTAAAAACTATGAGACTAATGAGATTGCTTGTAGGATGGACATAAGGACTGCTATTTACCCATCCCCCTATAAAAATGAGACTGTATATTTCCTTATTCTTATTTTTCAGGCTTTTAATTTGGGATCATAACCAGTATCATTAATATATCATTTTCTTGTTCATTCTTTATGCTACAGATGTTGAAACAATTGCTCCCACTGTCATCATCATTTGATTTTAAACATTCATTTCCTACAATCTCGAAAAACAGCACTCACATTTGTATTGGAATCTCAGTCATTATCACTTTCACTGACTTAAGTGTTCAGCATGCAAAAGTCAAATATACTTTAATTCTTATTGATTCACTCACTTAGAGCTCCTTAAAACATGAATTAATCTTGATCAATGAGAAGCTTGCCCAGTGGCCTGACAGATAAAATCAAGCATATCTGACTTGCCCCATAGTCAGGATGCAGAGCAAAATCTTGCAAATGAAACAGTTAATTTTTTGGTGTGTTTAATTTTCAATATGTTTTAGTGATGTCTGTGGGCATTCCCTTGAATTTTAGTTTTCTAAAAAGGTGCAATGGCACAGCATGGATGCAAGGGTACAGTATGGGTGCAAAGACATAGCATGGGTGCAAGGGTACAATATGAGCACATGGGTACAGAATGGGCAAAAGGGTACAGTATGGGCACATGGGTACAGTATGGGCTCAAGCACACAGTGTGGAGAAAATATTGGTGTCATGTAGTAATCAGTTTTAAAGTTTGGATCTCAAGTTTTGCTGATCTCTGAAAAATAAAACCCTGTATGTTGATATTGTTTAAAATTTACCCCCCAATCTGAATGTATATAAAGGGTGTTAAAATAGAATTTCTGTACATTGTACAGCTGTATATCGTACTTGTATTTTGTCTATTCGTACTTGTACTTTGTATATTTGTAATGTATTTAGTATATTTGTACTTGTACTTTGTATATTTGTACTTGTATTTTTATATTTGTACTTGTACTTTGTATATTTGTACTTGTACTTTGTATATTTGTACTTGTACTTTGTATATTGTATATGTCCTTTCACTTTGTTTATTGTATTATACTTTTACTGCATTTTACGTCAAAAAAGGGCCATAGGTGTTTGAAAGATTGACAAAAATAGCTGGTTATAAAGCTCATCTGACATAAGCAAACTCAACTTTATCAAACCTACTACAGCAGATATGAAAGTTAACCAACAACATTACAATTGTTGTCAAAGATGAGACGGCTTTAGACAGACTGACTGAGTTATGCGCTCCCTTTTTATCTCATGGTCTTGGATTCATAGTACATGTCACATGTGTGCATGGTCATAAGTCATCCATAAAATATCAATAATTTCCTCCATATTTTTCAGTTTCCATTTTGATTAATTTCTTGTACAATCAAATATAGGATGTGACCCACTTCTATCAAATGTAATTCATATTACATTTCATAATTTCATTTAATAATTTGCATATTAAACATACAGTTTGTTTTATCATGTCATAACATCATACAAGGTAAAAGCATAATGTCCATTAGGTGTTGGAATGTACCCATGACACAATATATATATATATATATATATATATATATATATATATATATATATATATATATATATATATATATATTGATATACACACACTGGACAAACTCAGACAATTTTACAATATGATAACTAGAATGTACTTACTGAATAAGAAATATGTAAAACCTAATTTCAAATGTTTTGCTTGTGTAGGATCACAAAACAAATTGCTGTACACATTTCATAAATTACACAGCTGCAGTAGCTCAATGGTCAGCATGCTGAACTCATGACCAAAAGGGTGCATGTTCAAATCATACTATCAGGCCAGCCTGGGTCAGCAACCATGGTGTGTCCTTGGGCAAGACTATTTACTCCAATGGCCTTGGCACTAAATAACCTACCTGTACTGCTGTGCTGTAAAGCAACAAACCAAGCCAAATCATAAATTACATATGAAATTTTCAGTCATCAAATATTTGAATTTAGGAAGGATTATACTTCTGTAAAACAGGAACATGAAGATGAAACTCTAGAGGGGGGCATCTTCAATTGAAGGTTTCATGACCTCTCTGCCATCAGGGAGATGAGGATGAGGCCCAGTGATAAAGCATCCAAATCAACCTCATCTCTTTCTGATTTGAGTTGAATACTTTGACCCTCTGAAAGAAACTCAAAGGTAATCACAGTGATACAGCACTTCCTTGTTACAAGCCCTTCATTATAGCATGTCTCTGTTATAGGGTGAGTATGGTCATGGATTACGTTGTATTTAATGGTAGTGTAAAAGTTATAAGCATTGATTTCTTCATTAACTGGAGGTCTCACTTTAAGAGGTTAATTCCATTACTCCCACTGGCAGCTTTATAATGAGGGTGTACTGTACATTCCAAAATGGCAGCTAAATACCTGGCTAGATCTGCTAAAAATAGATCTTCATAATGAAAAAAAGGAACTGAAAATCACATTCAACTGTTTTTCAACAATCAATGAAATATCAGCATTTTTTATGTTCTTGTAACTTTTCAGTGACAAAAATGGAAATAATTATTAGTTTCCAAAGCATAAAACCTATGTCTTATGTGTCCATTAGTGATGCCATGTCATCAGGTCATTATGACAACAATAACTAAAGGTCATCAGGATGTAATAACAATAGTTCAAAATTGCCACTATTTATATTTCAAATATTTTTTTTAAGCATGTGATGGAAGCACTGAAGGCATTCAGAGTATGGGAGGAAGGTTACAGTGTGGACCATACCATGATGAACAGGACAGACTCTACACTGTTGTCACTTTACTATTTCTACCACTTATAATTTCAAAGTGAACAGCAAGATCTAAGGACAGTTAATGCATTATAACATACTATTTATTAATTATTTTCATGGCTTTGTAAAAAAACAGTATTATCATAAGCACTGAAATTCATGAATTGTGGGAAGTCACCATAAGTACCCAACATATAATGGTTCATTCACAGATGCAGATCAGGGTAAACACTGTTTCTGTTCATTGTGTTTTATAAATTGGTAATGTACTATCAAATCTCACACAAACCTGAGGCACTCCAGCAGATCTCGGAGAAAATCTGCATAAGTATCAACTGTATCCTTCACATACCCTTCCTCATCGGACTCCATGTCTGGCAAGGGAAAACTGCCTATGATTTGGATCATCTCTTTAACCTCCTTCAAATGGACCTGATATCATGACAACCAAAAAAAAAACCAAAGGAAGAAGCTCTTTTATATTGCTAAGCAAGATAATTAGGTAACTGCTTGTATTCCAAAAGAATGATGGAGGAGATGCATTGACCATACATTGAAATGAGGTATATCACATTAAATGAAATTCTGCATGCTAAACATTTTGAAAATTTACAATTTTGGAAAATGCATGTTTTAAGTCACAATTTCAGCACCTTGTGGAACAAATGGTTTAACTTCCTAATTTTGTATGAGGTTAAATTTTCAATCTTTTCCATTCTACTGAAAAACTTGAACAAAGAAAAAACGATTTGGAAATTTGTCCACATTTAATATTATGTTCTTATTAATGTGACCCTAATAAAACTGCAAAAAAAATTTAACTGTTAGGTAAATCAATAAGGATTTGAATGACCTTGAATGAGTTCTCATTAAGGGATAATTACCATTAAGATTATGAGTAGGCAGACTATAGTTAAGCTGCCTAGATCCATCTCTACAGGCACATTATGTGACAACCCACCAGAACCCATGCTTTTAATTTTTGTAATTGGTTTCACCATCAACATGAGTGAATACAGCAATTTATGTTCAATTTGATTCATTTAATTTTTGGTCAGTTGAAACAGATGATTGTCAGCTAATAAGAATTCAGACAAGAACATACTTCATCCTGTTTACAACACATAAGCATTTGAGAGAAGTATTATTTTAATGATTTCAGTTACATGTTTCATAATATCTATTTATTTCAATCATCATGATGTCTATTTATTTTGGAGACCCTGACACAATACATTATTAAGACTCTTTGGTTTTAAATTAAGTAATAGAAAAGAGTGAGAATCCAACCAGTTTTGTAAAATTCAACAAATAAGTTATTTCCTTAGAATAAAAAGTGAAACTGTAAAGAGAACTTACATTATTGCAAAATTAAACCCAAATAATCATAGAATTTGGAACACAAATCCTAAAGATTAAAGTTGTGAAACAGTTGTAATGGTGTTCTATAAAAAAATCCAATGCTGGAAGTGTTGATGTGCCTATTGTGGCCTGTGTCACTGTGATGTGCCAACAGTCTTTTGTTGAATCACAATAATACAATTCAAAAATATGTCCCTATTTGAAATTTCACTATAAATCCAAATCTCTAATTAAAAGAAAGTTATTTCTGAACAATGTATTTCCTCCAATTAAATAATTTTAATAAATTCCAGCCCAAATGAAAAATTGGACACAACAATAATACAACTGATCCTGCTCACATCTTAAAGTATGGATAAATAATTTGTCAAGTAGATAGATTATACAGTCCTCCACCTGACCTCAGATCACAATTAGCATTTTCTACAAAAAACTATTACCAAATGGAAATCTTTTTTTGGAAGGTTCCAAATGTTCACAACATAAATCTAAGTTATAATTAGAAGGTCTGCTACTAAAATTAAAATAAAGAACATTGTTTACAGAATTAAAAAAAATCAATGAATCAGGTCAGGTAGAAAATGAACTTGATTTTGGACATGGTCAAGTTCAATACAATTATCCATAGCATATAACAAATATTAAAAAATAAAAAAAACCAACAAATAAACAATGCAATTTAAATATACATGTAACATTTTTAATTTATAATGAGATACACATCACAATCCAGCAAAATCTACAGTCTGCAAGTGTGGCAAATAACCTGGTGACCAAAACTAGGGGAAATTTCAAAATTGTTGGCCAATCTATAATCTTTGCAAAGCAGGTCATACTTCACGCAGTATAATGTTATCTGGATATGTTTACTGTTTATTGTTGCTCTGATTATAGATAATTTCCCATTCTGGAAAAGACGGGGGAAAACTTCTGTCTTTTTTTGATTACTATTCCTTTCTTCTTATAGGTATTATGATGTGCAATATTTCAGAAGTTGTATCGACACAGGGTCCAAGTTATGAAATACTTCATCATTATGAATTAGAAGCTACCGGTTTCAGCCAATACATGCTCTGGCAGAAAAAATACCACAGTGCCAATGTTCAATGATGTATCGCTAAAAATATCACAATGCCAATGTTCATTGATGAATCACAAGAAATATCACAACGCCAATGTTCATTGATGAATCGCTAAAAATATCACAATGCCAATGTTCATTGATGAATCGCTAAAAATATCACAACGCCAATGTTCACTGATGAATCCCTAAAAATATCACAACGCCAATGTTCATTGATGAATCGCTAAAAATATCACAACGCCAATGTTCAATGATGAATCACTAAAAATATCACAATGCCAATGTTCATTGATGAATCGCTAAAAATATCACAATGCCAATGTTCATTGATGAATCGCTTAAAATATCACAATACAAATGTTCATTGATGAATCGCTAAAAGTATCACAACGCCTATGTTCATTGATGAATCGCTTAAAATATCACAATACAAATGTTCATTGATGAATCGCTAAAAGTATCACAACGCCTATGTTCATTGATGAATCGCTTAAAATATCACAATACAAATGTTCATTGATGAATCGCTAAAAATATCACAATGCCAATGTTCATTGATGAATCGCTTAAAATATCACAATACAAATGTTCATTGATGAATCGCTAAAAGTATCACAACGCCTATGTTCATTGATGAATCGCTAAAAGTATCACAACGCCAATGTTCATTGATGAATCGCTAAAAATATCACAACGCCAATGTTCATTGATGAATCGCTATACTAGGGCAGCTTGAGATCTATATTATCTTGAAACAAACAAGATCTGCATTAATATTCAACTTGTCACTTCTGAGTTTACGAACTCTAATTGTTATGCCAAAGGTAATGAACTGAAATATGCCAAAATTGAACTCTTTATGTTTCATGTAGTTAAGTGATGACTGTCACAGATTTTCAAACTGATTGATTGCCACATTTTGAGGTCACATTTTTAGTTTGCACATAAAGGTGAATAAAACAGTATTTATAAAAAAAACTGGAAAGCTTTTTGTCTCCTTTACTTTATAGAAAAAGTGTGATAACATACTACATAACTTTTTTTTATTTACAAGTTTTGGTAACTCTAGTTAAGTTCGTATAAATAAAATTTTCAAATACACTGGTCTGCCAACAATCATGATGTTGTCAAAATGGCATTGTCCAAAACTCCTTTGAATAATTCACAATACTTCCATAATATTATTATAGTCCCAAAGAATAAGCACTTTCTATTTCCACTGAACAATCCAAAGAAATGTTATCCATCTCAAATAACATCTAAGTAAAACATTAAATATGTCTGCAAACTTGATGTTACAAAAGAAATATAAGAAATAACAATGACTCCAAAGTAGGAATAAAATCTGTTGGCTCAGTTCTCTTCTTATATACACCTTCTATTATGCCGATATTTCACAAAATACCCCCACATGACAAAATACACTACTCATTCTAATGTTTCAAAATACCTATTCAGTGACCTAACTCATCCAATAACAATTAACTTAATTCTTCTAGAACTGTCCTAAATCGATATGTCCAATGGGAAAAAGGCAAAATCTTGCAAACATGCCTACTAATAATTCTATTATTAACAAATGTCAAGACATATGTAAGCATCAATTTAGAGCATGAATGATAAGATGATAATGTGGATGAGTTACTGTAAATCAATGAATATAGCATACAAGTTATCCAAGTTTTTCACTACCACACACCCACACCCCAAAGGGTATATATGTCTACGTGTTATATAATTTGATGTTTACTCATATTACCACACTGTAGTAATATTTTAAAGACTCGTTTCCTATTTCAAAACAATGCACCAAGTCTTAAAAGTAAACAAGTCAAATGTTGATAATATTGTTGTTTTACACTGCTGCTAAATTTTTCAAAGTTTACAAATATAATAGCAAGAAGACAAGATCAACATAATAAAATCAGTATCAATTTAATAACACTAATTTATGAAGATCAGCAATGTTGTTGTGTTTACTAAAATCTTGAACTGCCATACATATATTTTTTAAATAGGAACTTCTATATCAATGTCAATAATATTAAAAAATGAGTGATACAAATTTTGTTAATTAGAATTTGTGAACATCCATAGCACCAAATAAAAGTTATGTTTATTTACTTTAAAGCTATTGAACAAATAACTGTTAATACATGCGATCTTGTACCTTTAAAAAAATCCATCCTATGCAAAGTCATAAAATAAACAGTACATGCTGCAGTCAGCAGACCTGAAAAAGTTTATTCTGCATCACTTGAGTCAGAACTAGCAGCATTCTCCTCAGTGTCTGAATTTTCAAAACCATCAAAACATACTCGTTGAACTGAATAACATCCATAACTTTGACTAAGTGTGTTTCATTGATGGTTGAGGCTGATGATGCATCTGATTTGCTGTCATAGTCAAATTCAGACCTACACAAGTCGACTTCTGGAAGAATTTGACATTTATGGAATCTATTGCAAATAGTAGTCAGTGTTTTCTTGCCCACACTGCCTTAGATACCCATTTGCAAACTTCGATGCAAGCTGCATGGTCCTGCTGACCTGCATGAGTGTAGGTGTGCTCCCCATTGTCATCCAATTGTCCCACTCTCACGGATGAAGCATTTGAATGGGTGGTTGACAATTACATGAAGTGGTTGCAACTTGCAGGTCAGTCCACCTGGAATTACAATGATATGTGCTCCCACGGCATTCATACGTTTTTGAACCACTGTTTCTTCATGGGCAACCACATCATAAAAAAATAACAGAGATTTGGTTTAGAAAAGCTGCCTTTTCATGCACAAAAGCAGCTGTCTGTCCACATTTTCACCTCTTCTGTGTTCATCCAGTCCTTTTTGTTACAGAGCACAGTAATGCTGGCCAGTAATTTCTCTTGAGGCATTGTCGCCCTCTTAAAATATACCATTGGTTTTAATTTCCCACCACCTGCAGTGCATACTAATATGACCATAAAACAGGTGTGTTCATGACCTGTGGTTGCTACATCAACTGTCTTCACTCCAGTTGCAACAGGCTTAGTTGCTGGGTATATTGAAGGATATGGTCATCTCATCCATATTAATAACATCATTTGGTTTCAGGCCCAGCTGGTTAATTTCTTTATGGACAAAATCTTTAAAATCATACATCTTCTTCTTTCATTCATCAGGAAGCCATTGCCCAGCAGTTGTCCATGCCCTAACTGAAAGGTTGTTTTGTCTCATAAATTTGTAAACCCAGTTACGTTTGCCTCTGTGATAATCATCGATTTTCATCTCCATAGCCTTAAGCTGAACCTTGAGCTTTATGGCTACCATTGATATCATATGTTGGCTATTTCTCTGTGCAAGAACCCACCTTGCCATGTGTTTTCTAGGTTTGGCCACATGGCTTTTTTTCCTTGGAGTGTTCTTTTGCAAGGATTTAATTTCTCAGTCTCCACTTATTCTTTTTCCACTTGCAAACACTCATTAACTGAAAATTATCAGCCCTCTGCTCTATTGCCATTTTCTTTTGCAGATTTAACAACAGATAGTTTAAAATTGACTGTATATGATTTGCTCTTAGGCATCTTTAAAAATATTTTCTTGGACTGCCGGTATATTTGTTATTAACGGAAAAGGTTTTAAAACTTTGCGGTTGGTGTAGGTGTTATATAATGGTAACAGGGTAGTGTTTATTGCTTTTATAGAAACAGCATCAAAGAAACCACATCAAAAACCAGTGGTAAGCACAAAGGGTGATGATGTTAGATGATAATATTATGTTAACTGACTACATTGTTTACTGTAAAAACAGAAAGTGTGTAGTTCATGCCATCTGGCAATTATTTATGGGTAGGTGATTATTTTATTGATTTTGAATTAATGGATAGGCGCAGCCCTATTTCCTGCATTTAACAAAGAGACCATGTGGCTTCATCACAGAATGGTTGAGGCAGCTCAAGGTGAGGAAACTAATTTTAAATTGACCTAGTTTGGCTGAAATGACTCTGCTGCAGTATATCCTTTTATCAAACGGAGCAATTAGTTCGAACTTTCAACAGTTTAGAGTTTCAGTAGTAAACAGAAAGGATGATTCACCATACCTTACTAATTTATACTATGTTTATAATGAAAAGAAGCCAACACAGACTTTGGTCATTTATTAATCTTTACAAACACTGTGGTTTATGTACACCTGTGGGTATTCTATTTTTACACATGATAGAAAAACTGGTGGTAATACAAGAGTGCGTGTTATAATTTGGATGCATGCTATACTCACTAATTTATGATAACTAAGTCACAAAAGAAATTTTCAACCAACAAGTGACCGAAAGGATATCCACAATGTCAAGTGATGGCTTTATGACAGCAAATGTTAGACACGCAGTATTGAAAATATTATTCTGATCATTTAAACACTTATTTAGGGGAATGTTCATAACGATTTGCAAATTGAATGATTCAGACTATGAGCAGTGCTCTCTAGAGTCCATAAAAATAGCATAGAAAGCATAGTAAGACCAAGGGCTATCCTGGCAGGCATATCCCAATTTACAAATCAGTCTAAGCACTAACTCTGAGAAAAAACAATGCAGCTAAGAAGGCAGGTTTTGGTAGAAAAGCATGAGCCTCAGAGCCAACAAGCTAAGATGATGAATAGCCTATTTTCTGCTGGCAAAATGGGCTTCACACCCCAGCTGCTTTGCAATTTTCCCTGTATTACATTTTAGAGAAAATGTTTGGATTTATAGTACATGGCATTCAGGTCATATCTCTGGGTTCCCTCCAAGATAGAGTACACAAGTGACAGGGCATACAAAAAATGTCATCTAAAGCTGGCAATAACTATGACAATAAATGTACTTACCATTCTGCATATTTAATTTCCTAAAAAATGTACTTTCTTAGTTATTTCTGCTGATCATAATTACAGCATGAAATTGTACTGCTATTAAGAATACATTTCCAACTGAAAAAACATTCCAAAGGAGAACTTCCTGTACTCCAAAAGGAAATAAAATTTGTTATTCTGTGAAAACAAACTTTAATCCTGGATCTTCTTGAAAATTTCAATTAAAACAATTTCTTTCCGCATAATGATTCCAATCTACCAATGACAGAAATAAAATGTGCACCTTTGGTCATGGCCAGTCCCTTCAGCTACGCATACATCATATGGAATTGACCCAGTTAATAACTCTAGTCCATCACAATCAGAAAAGCAGAATTTAGTTGGATTGACAGAAAAACAAAATCCATTCATTCCAGACCAATTTGTTTCAAGGTGCATTGATTCACAATATAACTCTAAATTTCAATTTTAGATAGACCAAAATGAGATTTTCTTTTCTAACTGAATGACTGAATGCATGATATGCTACCAAGTTTAAAGGTCGCTGGGCAGTGTCATGTGTGCATGAATAAGGTTACTGTGCATTTGTTTAACTATGCTTGTGTATTTACTTTGTTTTGCAGTGTTCTTTTTATTATTCAGCCTTAGGTAGAAATGAAAAATGAGTATATAATAAAAATGTTGCTACATTTGTACAGGAAAATGTGAACTTTTTTCTGAGCTAAACTGTACTCCTAACATCATGCAGTATAGCTCAGAAAAAAATTGTTCACATTTCCCATACAAATGCAGTAATCTATGAGTGAAGTGATAAGACATCCTTTTTACAAGAATACAACACATCTTGCCAAATTATTAAATCAAACTCTTGTTTATTTTGGCACTAAAATGTTGTGATACTTCAATAAATTGATGATGTGTACATTTCGGGAGCCACACAATGATCATACTGTATTCAAATTCATGAAAATATACATGTAATATACCAAGTCATATAAAGATTCTCATTCCCAGAAAATTTCTTATCGCA
This sequence comes from Megalonaias nervosa, assembly GCA_016617855.1. NCBI lineage: Eukaryota > Metazoa > Mollusca > Bivalvia > Unionida > Unionidae > Megalonaias > Megalonaias nervosa. The sequence goes on along the minus strand of JAECUM010055785.1, from coordinate 4,258 downwards.
ACACACTCATGTGCCCCTCTGACTGTGCGATTAATGTAGTTTTTATCGAACATTTGCAATATAGTTTTCTCTTTAGGATTTCCATTTAACTGTTTATATTTCCTAAATCCAAAAATGGATTCTGTTCATACTTGAGATTACGTACTATGCAACAAAGGCAATTCAAACTTCACCTTGGGGTCATGGTCACAGTCAAAGAAGATATCCATTAGGTTTGGTTAAACTATTTTATTTGCTTATGCTTTCTAAACCCTTGATGGATTATGTTCATACCATATATACTCACTTATAAGTCAAGTTAAATTGCAAAAAAACATAGACCATTATCTACCATTGCATAATTTACCAGCAGATCAGGGTCCATTTTGTTTGTTTTAGTGATTACTCACAACAAACATCAGAGACCAAATCTGAAAGCACATTATGCAGTGGTAGATCTAGGTTTATGCAGGCTGCAGTTGGACTTATATATATTTCATTTGTCTTATTTGTTGGCTTTTCTCATTGATTATAAGTATATCTGTCGATTGTAATTGACCTTTTGCCCAAAAACAATTTAATGGTATGCCATAGAGTTGTCACAGTTATGTGCGAGTATATGTGATACTTGGTATGACTCGATATGAAGCAAAACACAATTCATTCTGACATACACTTAATTACCTTTCTGATTTGAGGTCAATGTAACAAGGGTCAAAAGTAAATGCTTTGAGTGATGGTTTGACATGCAGGCTTTGGCCCTTTGTATTGATACCCTATAATAATATAAAACCCTACAATAACATATGGCTGTACGATAATATATAACCCTACAATAACATATAGCTATATGATAATTTATAACCCTACAATAATACATATCCCTACAATAATATATAACACTACAATAAAATAATACCCAACAATAATATATAACCCTACAATAATACATGTATATAACCCAACAATAATACATAGCCCTACAATAGTATATAACCCTACAATAATACATAGCCCTACAATAATATATAACCCTACAAAAATATATAGCCCTACAATAATATATAGCCACAACTCCAGGTGGAAAACTATTTCATAGTTAAGAAGCACTAGTTATTCAATCAGGTTGGACATTAAACATGACTGAGAAAGAAAACTGTTTTTTCTCAGAAAATTATGTGCTAGTTGTTTGTGGAAACCACATAAATGTGGTAAGGCATAAGAATGTTCATATCCATGATTTTCCATTGGTATATGCAGTTCTGTTAAGCATAAATGATTTCATGTTACATGGAGAATGGAACAATTCTAGTACAATAAACATTTTTTTACAGCAGGTTCAAGAATTTGTTTTGGACAACAATGTGCCATAGCTCACTTCTATCCTCTCCAAGCTCTCAATTTTGGATATTTTCATTGAGAATGATTTTGTGGAAAAAACAATCCATAAGCAAATTCTTATAATACTGTTTACAGTTGGTAAAGCAGCTCCACCGAGCTAATGTTTCCTCATGTGTAATGCAGTTCTGATTCTAAATAAAATTTGTCTGTGACTATGCAATATCTGTGATTTTGTTAAGTATAGGTTCTCTGTGGTGTCAAAAATTGTGAGTTTTAGTGATGTCATGCATTGCTGAATCTTCGAAGGAGCAGGTTTGCCATTTCAGTTTTTGTTATTAATTCTGTTTTCCCACTGTCCAGTGAGCTATGGTGTTTCATTGTTATAGTGACTGGCTTTAAAATGAGAGGGTACATCTTTGATTCTGATCACAGCCAAACACTGCTCAGTGTTACCTCATTATATCATCATGTCAGTTCTCAGAGTAATGGTTCACAGCGTTGTGCACTATGGGAGATAACAGACATAACTTGATGTGATTCTGAATGTGGTCTCTTACTGAATTATAAAAATAAAGCCATTTATAGAATTTCAATCATCTCATACACTTTCTCCCAATGCTAAAAGCCAACAATAAAAAATATTACAAGTTCAGCAATGCTTGGAAATATGAGTTTAAGTCACACGTGCAGGTGAGTAGCAAAAGATCCTGAATTTACATTGTGTACTTCACGCAAAATGGATTCTAAGATAGTATGTGGGTGAAGAATTGATCTCACCAGACATATACAGATACCATCACTCAGGGAAAATCTGGACCAGAAAACTGCTGAGAACCTATTAAGTGTGAAACTTAATAATCAAAATAAATGCCATCAGTGGACACCAGGCAGCAAATGCCTGAAGAAACTAAAAATGTGAAATTTATAAAATAAAACTCTTTGAAGTGAATACACAACTCTTCCTTTTTCATTTAATTGACAATACCCTGATTGTCTTAACTGTTATTGTAACATTGCCATCATTTGATTCATTTTCAAAACCTGCTGCTTTATTATAATATGAGGGGAATACATATTATTACAGAAGTGCACTTTGTTTTGTTTCAACTCCTCAAAATGTGTAAAATATATGTTGATAAAGAAATGCTAATGATTTACAAGCCAATCTAATGATCAAAACTTAGAAATGTACCGATTACATGTCCCAGTTCGGTAACATGTATGTATTTGGGCATGGGGTTGAGTTTTTTCTCAGAAGTGTGTTGTGGAAAGAAGTCCAATAATTAAGATCTGAGGGCAATCGTGGTGTTTTCACTGTTGCAGGTAAAAGTCAATCTACAACAGCAAACACCGCAATAAACATTTTCATTAAACCATACACTGACATGAATTTCATTATTATTTCAATCAACTCATTGTCAACAACAATTGTGATATGGAATTTCAAAGTCAACCTTTAAGAGCAGTTGAGCCTGTCTTCATGGATTTCTTATGTATAATGCAAGTGAAAAGCACCCCAAAGTCATGTGAACTTGATCCAATTATGGCATCACTGCTGCTTGCATGCTTAGATTCAATAGTATCTTCACTAACCAGTGTTATTAATACTTCTTTCTCATCAGGGGAATTCCAATCATTTTTCAAAACTGCCATTGTAAAGCCTTTGTTGAAGAGACCAATGCTTGACCCTTATGATTAAAAAAACTACTGATATGTTTCTAATCTTCCATTCATGTAAAAAATCTTACAAAATGTTCTGTCCCAATTTGTCTCTCATCTGAATGTAAATAGTATATTAGTAATTTACAGTCTGCATATCGTCTATGCCACTGTACCAAAACTGCCCTTCAGAAACTAGTTAACAACCTTTTTTCTCTTTTTGGATAGTGGAAAGATTCCAGTCCTCACCCTCCTTGACTTGTCCACAGCATTTGACACAATAGACATGATATATTACTTCACCATCTCCAGCATGTATTTGGCATTCGTGATACAGCCTTAATATGGTTCAAGTCATACTTAGTCAACAGGAAACAATTTGTGTCCATAAATTTAAAACATTCCAGCCCAGCTGATCTGAGTATTGGTGTTCCAGAGGATTCTGTTCTTGGACCCGATCTCTTCATTCTATACACTCATCCCCTCTCAAGTGTCATACATTGTCATTCGGTGTCTCACCAACTGTATGCTGATGACACCCAAATATACAAATCTAGGTAAACAACTGAAGCTGATGTTACCTTTTAAAAGCACAGAGATGTGCATTTCCGGTGAGAAGCTATGGATGACATGTAACAAGGTGCAGATGAAAGATGGAAAGACTGAAGCCCTTCTGATCAAAGACTGTCATTGTCATTCTTTACCTCAACAAGTATCAGCAACACCAACATTAAATTCACACAAACAGTACAAGACCTAAGTGTTACTCTCAACAGTACTCTCTCATTACACTAACATAGCATGAACATATGCAAAGCTGCATTTTCCATTTGCAATTTTCTTTCAGTTGATGCCACTAAAATACTTGTGTGTTCCTTAGCAGTTACAAGACTGGACTATTGTAATTCTCTTCTATCTGGTTTGTCTTAGCAACTACTAAAGAAACTTCAAAAAGTTCAAAACACAGCTGCTCAGATTGTCGTTAGAGTACCAAGAACCAAGCACTCCACCACCCATTCATTAAGAATCAAACACAAAATCTATTCTCTACACCACATTTCACTGATTGCCTCTAGTTGAAAACGCCAACATGTACAACCCTTCTAGATACTTACACTCCTCTGACGACACTCAAATTCGCATAATTCCTACTACCAAAATGAAGTCCTAGGGACAATATTCTTTAGTGTATTAGGGCCAGCTACTAGGAATGAATTGCCTTTTAAACTTAGACACAATGAAACTGTGATCTCATTCAAGAGTGCTCTTAAAATTCACC
>JAECUM010055779.1:0-21490 GCA_016617855.1 Megalonaias nervosa | reverse complement strand
TTCGCTTAACTTCTAGACTTATGCAGGTAACATCCTCTAGACCTATGCAGGTAACATCGTCTAGACCTGTGCTGGTAACGTCCTCTAGACCTATCCTGATAACATCAAGCATCTTTCGTGTCGACTTATACTCTAGACCTATCCTGGTAACATCAAGCATCTTTCGTATCGACTTATCCTCTAGTCCTATGTAAGCAATATCAAGCAAAAGATTAAAGCAACCAACCTCTAATCAACGAATGCATAAAATGGCCATACACGGAACAGTCGCCGATAGCTACTGATAGCTACTGAAACAATATTACTTAAAATGCGTTCACACTGCAGGGATCTTGCTCATCAAAGGTTGGTCCGTTTATTTGGTATGTTCCCTTGGGAGGGATTCTTTTTAAGCTTTGCATTTTGGTCTTTACATTTTAATTTCTAATCCTAAAATATGCAGATAACGCATACAGCTCCTTGTTTGTTTATGCTTGATACCAAAAGATTAATACTCCCAATTATACTATTGTGAATCAGCGTACAATTGATTGACGTTGACGTGAACTAGTGCATCAAAACGGATCTTGTGGCAGTGCTGTTTTCTCTGGAATGACCTACAATTCCCCTCTCATAAATTGTCAGCCAGTTAGATGAAGTTCACGCGGTGATCGCCCAACACGGCAACGTGTTGGTTGTTGTGGCGTATCGATCGTTCTAACTGATCTCGTATGATACTAACTGCAACAGGAAATACTCTAAAACCTCCAAACAGACATAGTATTTAGAGAAATACTATTAGACAATTCTAATGGTTACCTAGGTCATGTCGGGAGCTTTATAATCTTGTATCTCAAGTAACTATTCGTTAATGACGTAAGATCTTGAAGCAGAATCAGTCTTATTGTTGCGCTCAGTGTTCAGTGGAACATCATCTATGATGAATTATGATGAGATATTATCTGATGAAACACTTCGTGCTTGACGCTAAATCTATGATGTGATGCAACATGTTCTTGTAAATACAACCCAGCGTGTGACCTTGATGATCGCAATAACATCAATAAAACCGAAATTTCCTGTGATTGTTCTACACCTGTGACTGCTAGGAAATTTCATACACATGAGATCGCTATAGCGTCGTTGTGAGTTTGTTACATTCAGCATCATATCTGAACCGTTTGGTGGTCTGCTGGTAAACTACTCATTTGTGTGTTCACCAGATCGTGGATCCACTTGATATATGGTTGAGCTTCCTACAGTTGCGTATGATATTACGTACATCAAGTATGTAGCTCGTCAAAGAATTTCGTTGTTAACTGTAAATACTTTAAAAGTTTTTGCACGTGAACACAATCCCACATTCAGATCCGCCGTCACAATTGAATCTCACCAATATCTGTCTAAAGTTCAAGAGTCGTTGTAGAGAACAGGTTATGGTTGGATAAAATGGTATTCCCAAAAAACATTCAACTTTTCCGGGATTCACTTACATTTGTGACTGGATATCATACTGCACCTGACATAGCCAGAATTAACTCAACGACGCAGATCAGTTTCACTTATGACGCCTTCAGTGGTGATGACGAAATCAGATCTGAAATGACAGGCATAGTTGTTCAGAGTTATATACTGTTTGGGTTTTCACCAACAGTCGAACAGGTTGATTTGATATAAATCATTGGGGCACTTGTTTATCTTCCATGTCATAATAATCGCTTGACACATACTCGTTTTACCCTTGTGGATCAAGAAGGACACATTTGTAGTTATTCGCGGTGGAACTTTGACGTTACAACTGCATATTAGAGATATTTAAAATAACGAATGTCTATTCGGACGTATAAGACCCGTGCGCGTTGCTAACGCGTGAGAACACGTTTAAGCGATATCTTACGGAAATGGCCTCGATGACGTTGTTCGTGGATTGTTCATGGGTGCACCAAAGTTGTTTGCGGGATTGTCTTCATGCGCTTGAGCAATTTCTGAGCAAGTTCCGATGCGAGTCGCTGATTTTCTCAGACATGTTGCTGGTGATCGGTAGAACTATTAACACATTTGATAATTAAGTTTGAATACGTAGATAATTTTTAATCCTTCTATATTTTGTTATTGATTTTGTTCTAAAATTATATCTTTCCAATATTTATCGTACCAATCCCTAACAAATTATTTAGCTCCATGTCATGAGTACATACCCATACAACTTATATATATGTATATACCATAGAAGCCAAATGGAGATTGAAAAGGAGATATTTCTGTTACAAAGAAGAAAATTTGAAACTCTTGAACAAATGTACCAGCTGGCAAATGAAAGTATGATGACCGAACATCACACTTCTGCCCTCCCATATTTTGTGTAAGATATAACTTGTCAAATGGAATTCAGTCCATTTATTTCTGTAAATGGTGCATATTATAAAGTGCAAATTTGTGTGAAATTTGTACATTATATTTTCTGATGATCATTATTAACCCAGTGATATGCACATTTTTCCAAGCAGTTCACAAATGTGAACCTTCTTAAAAGTCATGCTACTAGCATTTGTCTGATAATTTTTCCACTGTCATTGACAAGGCTATCAAATATTACTTCTTATCACTCTCTTAGTTGTCATGACTACTGTAGTCTATGGGTAATGGGGCCCCAAGTGGCCGAGTGGAGTAAACGCTCACCGTTACGGATCACTGCCATCTCACCTCTGTCTGCGTGGGTTCGAGTCTTGGGCTCGGCCAAAGTGGGTATGTGAAAAAGCTTGCCAGTAGCTTCTCGTGGGTCGGTGGTTCTTTCCGGGGTTTCCCGGGTTCTTCTTCCACCATTAATACTGGCTGCCATGTATAGCCTATCTTGTGCTGAAAAATGGCGTTGAACCCTATATCAACAAATAACAACAAGTCTATGGGTAACTATTTATCAATGGCCTTGTTGTGCAGTTTCACTCAGTTTGAGGGCTGGAGAGGTAGTTGTACTCCTTTTTGTGGATACACCTATAAATGCAAGAAACAAAAAGCTTTAAATTCATATCAATAAAGATAAAACAAAATTTCACTTGACATTCTTCAATCAAAATGAGTTACAGTTTTGCTTGAATATCTTGTAGCTTGTAATTAGAATATGCATTAAATACTTCGGCAAAATTAATAGAATGCATTATAAAACAGTTTCTATTATTTTGAAATTAATCTACTGACGAAAATCATCAATATCAACATTTCGTGGAGTTATAGAACGAGTGGTACTAAATATATGGAAAAACGGGAACTAGTCACAAAGAGCTGATGATATAAGAGAGCAAATATGGGTTTGTCTCTTTTATGCAAAACTGAAAGTCCATATTTCGAACATATGTAGATCCAAAACATGCTGAAACTCATATGCTTTTCTCTACACAGAACCTGTCATAAAGGATGTGTCTGTACTGATCAATATTGGTGTTTGCATGGCTTTAATATGGAAATTGAATTAGTACCATGAGTCTTAGAGAGAGAGAAAACCCATACAGTGGTTCCACATAGGCATGTGCTATTAATATTACCAAGCAGGACCGAAATAGGGCTTTTGCCTAATTCGATATCCTAATTTTACCCGTACACCTGTTCTTGGCTCTAACCTCCATGACAAATTATTCCCCACCCAACCGACAGAGGTTTGGTTACCTTTTGTTGAGGTGTTGGTTGAGGTGTAAACACCCACGTGATGTCAGTGTGCTTGTAATGGGGGTTAAAGTATCGCAAGCCTGTCAGTGTCCCCCTAAGGTACCGAATGACGTCAGCCACTTCCGATACTTTGTTCTAGTCTGCTGCGATAGCGCAAAGGTAAATCTCTGCAGAGTGACAGGCACCTGTTATGGTAGCGATCGATATATGCACGTTTGTTTCTCGTTGGGGTTTTTTGTTTGTTTGTTTGTTTGGGTTTTTTGTTTGTTTTTTATTTTGTCTCGTTTTGTGTTGTTGTTGTTTTCGTTTGGTTGGGTTTTTTTACATTATCTGTTTGCAAATGCAGGTTGTTCCTTATTTGTGTTGGTAACTGTTATTTTCCATTTCCGCCAGTAATCACAAAATCCGCCGCACTGATTACTTTATCCTCGATTGCTACCGATTGTACAGAGACTACTCGGTTTGGCCGCAAGAAATTCGGAATAGACGCCTACTGGGGAATGCAGTCGCATCACGATTTACATACACGCAACACCAGAGACACCAGTTACTATCAATATAGCTCCGACAACAGTACAAATTAGTGTACCTACTATGGTGTATATTGTTGTTATTACAGTCACAACAAGACCGATAGTTGCCACCTCCGCGAGCGAGCAAATAACATTTGCAACCAGACACGCGCGTTTGTATTTCACGGTCAGCTCGGTTGTCTTAGTAATTTCATCTTGTAGCTGTTTTTCTGATAGGAATACTTTTTACACGCCGGTAAGGCTGGGGGTCTGTCATAGTTCTTCTATCAATAATATAATCGCATATTTTAATTGTACGAAAGGCAGACCTTGCCAGTGTCCCTTTTGACTGGTACAATCATCATGCAGTTATAAAAGATATATATCATTGGCAATAATTGTTGGGTGCTTTTCGGTGAGGGGGTTGCTTTTTCTTTATCTCTTTGTAAATCCTCCTTGTTTCTTATTTGTGTTAGCAACTATCTGTGAAGTTCCATTTCAGACAGCACAATCTCAATCTTGGTCGCGCTGACTATATTATCATCGACTGCATCATCATCATCATCATCATCATCATCATTCTCTTAACCTAAGAGTTCGTTGGGACACCACAGTTGACATTACAACCAATTCTCTCCATCTTTCCTTGTTCTCTACTGCCCTTTGGGAATGTTAAGAACTCTAGGTCGGTGTCTTGGCTGTCCAGAGTTATTAAAGCTGAAATAGCTTTACCTAAATTAAGGTATTTTAGTATAGCATAAAGATTATATGCCATAAAGAAGTTATTAATGAACTTTATTAAGATCATGCATTTTTTTGAGCGTTACCTGCCCCATGACTAAAATGTTGCTCCGTAGATCTAAGTATCTTTGGAATTATTATCTTATCTATTGAAGCTACATTATATTCTGTCCTAAAGATCCTAATAATCATTTCTTCAAAACTGAGTTTAGAAACAAAAAAAATCAAAAAGAAATCTCTCCGTGAACAATGCCCAAAAAGCATGTGTTAGGAGTTCGGGAGATTGTAGAAATGATGAAACTTCTATTCAAGTATCAAATAGTATTATATATTTTCGATGATGTATAGAAATGTATCAGTGGGAGAAAATCCTTGTCGCCACAATGAAGATATCACTTATGAAACTACTCTCATTTTCCATTAGGAAATTTATCTGTCCTTATGCATGCTATCCAGACATGAAGTTCCATATTTAGGACTTTTTAATTGCTTTCTTTCACTCCCTATTTCTATATATGCACTCTCTCTCTCTCTCTCTCTCTCTCTCTCTCTCTCTCTCTCTCTCTCTCTCTCTCTCTCTCCATCAAGATCACCGGAGATAAAAATTTTAAGACTGTTTTCACTCTTGAATATATACTAGGAAAAAGGAACATCTTGATTAAATATGTAGAAAACATTAAGCTGGGATTTAACTCTCATCATAAGTATAATGGCAAAATCGGATGGATGAGTGCTGACTGGAAAGGTAAACTAAGTTAGAATGGAAAACCTGTTGCCGCATTTGTTCTTGAAATAGACTGCAATCTTGACGGTATGAAACATTTCGAATTTGCGTTCATAAATAAACAAATGAAAATAAAACATTCTTATATGTAATCTCTAAATGATTACAGCATTCATTATTAATCCTTGCAAAGAAAATACAATCGCTTCATTTGCAAATCAAAACAGCAATTAAGTTAACAAACAAACAAAAAAAAACAACAATATTTGAAGCATTATGTGTACGAACTATTTTTGAAACCCCTAACATAACATTATCGTAAAATTTCTGAACTTACTTTTATCCATATTGTAATGCAGCCATTAATAGCATTGTCACCGTGGACAAAACAATCCATGCACAATCCACTGTATAAACCGTAAACATGTCAAATGAAAAAACAAACATACCGTTTTCTTTTAAGAGATATGCGGAAATCTTTCATTACCCACAACACATTGCTTCCCTTTACTCCTGAAATATTTGCTTTTACTTAGTCCAAAACGTATATAACATCGATGCATTTTTTTCATGTCTTTGGCTTTATATTTTAGGAAAAATGTGTTAAAGTTTTTTTTCGTCGCACGAAACATCGACACTTAAAAGCAAATGTTTCTTACATACTATGCATTTTATTACATAATAAACTATTACTGAAACTACCATTCTTACATAATAATCTATTATTGAAAGTACCACTCATACATAATAAAATATTGTTGAAACGTATCACCCTTAATAAACTATTATTGAAACGTATCACCCTTAATAATATTATTGAAACATATCAATTCCGTTCCACACGGTCTACATTAAAATCTGTTTCTGCATGTTTCTAACCCAATACAGTTTAATATTAATCAGACGTATCTATTGAAATACGTATTACAAGGAAAATTTAACATTTAGTGCAGCACAAAAATTGCTGCATAGACATGGAAACATTTCACACAAACTCAGATCCCTCAAAAGTTTGGGACAACTCATGCAAACCTCAGACACCATATTGACTTGGGCATACTCGATCAACAAGTGTCTTTACATCTGATTAAGCTATGTTCAACTATCTGCAAAGTTTGAGTTTATAACAATAAGGTATATGTCAGCAAGTACATATATCAGCCTTCATTGTCGTCATTATCTAAGGTCATGGACCATGAAGTAAAATATTTTATTTGTATCTTCTCACTAGCACTACAATATATATATATATATATATATATATATATATATATATATATATATATATATATATATGCAGAGAGAGAAATGTAAAATTATGTACCATGATACAAATCGAACTGTGTATAAATGAGATCGAATTGAATGAATTTTTGTAAATTTACATTCGATTCCACATTCTTTAAGCATACCATTGTTGCATACTCCGTTCTCCAGAAACATGATAGAGCTTCGTAGGAATACCTTTCATTATACTCCAATGGTTCATATTTAATTATGTGTCAGCAGACTGTATCACACCGTCTGGCTCGACATCACAGTTTATTTTTGTCCTATTGGAGGATGCATTTCGAGAAAATGGTTCCTATTGATGATTGCCGATCTTGTTATTGCATTTTACATTTGTCTTTCAGACTAATGGTTTAACAAAACTGGGTTCGCAAATATATATTTAGTGCTTGAGTTTGTATACAATAAATGCCAGAGACAGATCTTGGTCTGAATGCTTCCCTACAAATAGCACGTACGTCAGAGAAAAGATCAGACTGCTGAAGAAACAATTTACTTGTTACAATGGTTTATTGCAGCAGACTAAATTATGCAATGTAGACTGTGTAGTAAGCTGAACAATCTACTCGAAAAGGGCGAAATAAGTTAGAAGTTAAACACAAAAAGCAAAATATTTAATGTTTTCTCTGTTTCAATAAAGGTTTAAGAACAATCATAATATAATTATAGGTAATCTTTGTGTATGTAGATTCAATCACCAAATACATGTCATCATTAACGAAAGCGTGTTGAATATATCTTGATGATATAATTTTTTGTCCATGCCAAATTAAACATATCTTTACTTTTCCTTTTATAGGAATATGATCTATAAAGTGCTTAATTAAAGAAAGCATTACTTTCCCTTTCATGAAAAAAGACCTCTCCAAATTGCTACATTAATCACATCATTATATTTCCTTTTGATATGCATAGGCCCGTCCAAATTGCTACATTAATCACATCATTATATTTCCTTTTGATATGCATAGGCCCATCTAAAGTGCTAAATCATTCCTTGTCCTTTTTATAAGCGCAGACGTCTCTAAAGTGTGTGATAAGTGGTAGTGCCAATTACCTGCCATCTAGCAAGTTTGTAACAGGTATACTTAGAGTAGCAACATTTTACGGTAAGACAATAATTGGATAAATTCGCAATGATAACATTTCGTGCGGTCAAACTAGTTAAGTTTCTCTAAGAATTGGTGTATTTTTATTAGTTCTCAGATAAGTTGGATACAATTGGACTTTATGTTACAGAAACACATCTTACTTGTGTTCTTTATTCATACAAAACAAATACTTAAACTATTATATGTGGTTATATCTTTTTAACGCACCTGTACACTAGATAGTCTTCGTTAACTTTTATAACTTTTATAACTGAGGCAACGTTATAAAATGTTGATTAAGCGTAATAGGTGAACTGCGTTGTATCTACAAAAATCAACAACTCTGTAAAGTGTTCGTCTAAAGCAAACGTTATTACAAAAGCAGACAGGTCAATATACTCTTCATTGACCAGATTCGACTTCGTAACGTTCAAAATCACTAAAAAAAGAATTGTCCTTTTGGTCTACATAAAATTGAAATTTAGAGTGACATTGTTTATCAATGCTTAATGCAACAACTTTTATACTTGGTCTGAAATGAATGGAGTTTGCTTTATTTTGTCGATTGTACTCAATTCCGATGATTACAGACGTTGATTTATTAGCTGTGTCAATTCCACACAAACTACGTGTGTCTGTGATTTGAGCAGGAACGGGTCTTGACTCATCACCTAGTGTGTTTCAGTTCTGTCACTGAATGTCTGGAATCAGAATGTGAGAAAAATATGTACTCTTTCAATGATAATTATGAAAAAGACTCTATGGAATGTCACGCTCATTTCATTTTGAGTGCAGTAAAGAGAATGTTTTTGCACTTGTAATGTAGTCTAAATTACAGTACAATATCGAAAAATGTTATCAAGCTTTCGAACCTATGACATTGCTCATGTAATTCGGATTTGCGTAACTAAGAACGTACATTTTTAGAAAATTCAAGATGCAAAAATGTAAGAATATATTGTTTGCCATTCTTATTGCAAGCATACGAAGACATGTTTTTGACTGGTCACTTGCATGCTCTCCTAGCTATGTTATGACCTGTGTGGCGTCTATCGCTAGCCTAAATCAGAAACATTATATCAGCAAAGTTAACGCGGAAAATTGCAAAGCAGCTGGTGTGTGACAATCCATACATACATTCACTTAGTAAATGACATATACATATAGATATGCGACAACAAATGTATGTGACCATACCTGGTCATTGTTTTTGATCCAGTAAATATGCATTATCCACGTGCCTAATCCAAATATTCATAACCAGATGGTGAACATAAAAGCCAGTGGCTGCTCTGTTATCTATGTTCTAAAACATTTGGCAAACAGGATTAATTTGTACATAGGAGGTAACATAATAGTTTGAATTAATGAATGCATAAAAAAAATATCACAAGACCGCAAATATATTTCCTTTTCTTTGATGTTTCATTGATGTTCTTCTAAGTCATATTGATAGAATGGTTTAAGTTACTGACTGAATTCCAAACTATATTTCACATCAAAATTAGGCCAAAGGTAGATACATTTAGCGTGGAGTTGATAAACCCACTAAGGGTCCAGTTTGTAGACACATTTAGCATCCAGCTGATGGACAACTATGCATCCATTTCATAGGCCACTTAGCTACCAGAAGATGGACCCACTTAACGTATATTTTTAATCAGGCTATTTTACCAATCCAATATTCGAGAAGCGTTGCGGTCTACCTCCACACACTGACATAACATTTAACGGCGTATAAATCCATCAAAATTGCCGAGTTTTCAACGAATTTATTATTAATATAACTCAATATGCTGTGTTTAAGACGAGTACTAAACAGTCTATGGAGACTTATGTGCAAACTACGTGTGTGTGTGTGTGTGTGTGTGTGTGTGTGTGTGTGTGTGTGTGTGTGTGTGTTATTGAAACCAATCTTCTTTCCTGATATTAATTTTCTCATTGGTTATAAATCTTCTTTTTACCTAAATTGGGTGGAATAATAAACATGCCTTAGTCATTTATGAAATGCAGTTCAATCACTGTTGAGCGTTTTAAGCTTTACAGGTTAAGAAATGTCTCGACTATTTTATTTTTGCTTTATTTTCCATATTTAATTTATTTTTATTACAAATCATTCTAGGAAGCAACCTTGCTTAAACAGTTTTGTTTTCAGTAGAATTTCTTGTTGATAACAGTGAGCAAATTTTGTATGTGTGTGTATGTACGTCTCTATGTATGTAAACGCATGAATGTATGCATGTATATATGTATTTATGTATGTATGTATGTCCGTATGTATGTATGTATGTATGTATGTATGTATGTATGTATGTATGTACCAGTTTATGTATCTATGTATGGGCACTTCACCCCGTTCTCAGTTGACGTGGTTTTTTTACATACATCAATAAGTCAGAGCAATCATAAAACTTAAGCTACTTTTGAAATGGCAATATCGTTTAATATTTTAATTTTATAGTCGCGAAGATATTGGGGACATTAAAATGTGGAGAATATAAAAGTTACACTTTTGTGCTGATGGGGCTTCTGAACGCTTTTTATAGCAGAAGCTGAGCCCTTAAAAGGACCCTTTTAGATAGTTGAGGTCGGGCCTGATAAGGGCCTTAGATACAGTACTCATAAAATAGCATATCGTGATCAAACACCACAATAGCCGCATTCTGCCAGTATATAAATCTCTTCTAAATACATGAAAGTAGTTTGAAGATAAACTTAGTTAACTGGTTCATATTACATCCCAATATTGGATATATAATTGGTAAAATTAGAAATTTTTTAAAACAAAATAAATCTTTATAGTCTTTGTGATACTGCAACCATTCCATATATAGCTACTGAAAGGGACCGTTTCTGATAAGGAGGTTGGCCGTGCCTAAAACGGTTAATTAGTCATCATATATTTCCTAATATATCATATTATGTGACCTTATATATATATATATATATATATATATATATATATATATATATATATATATATATATATATATATAGTCATAGATATTATATTTTATATGCGTTATATTTGTGTCTATATGGCTGAGTCTCGCTTACAGAATTACGTTCTTATTTCTTCCTTCGTACAGTCGATTTCCAATGTAATGACCATATCTTCCATAAATGTATTGTACAGACGTATGTATGTATATATATATATATATATATATATATATATATATATATATATATATATATGTTTTTGTTTATAGATGGATGGATGGATGGATGGATGGATGTATGTATCCATGTTTCTATGTACACATGCCCCACCCAGATCTATATTCAAGCAATTTGTCACTTAAGTCACAAAATTGTTCAACCTTAAGTGACCTTTGCAAGTAAGATTTCAGATTATATGAGGTTCATTGTTTTAAAGAGACTGACGGCATTAAAACGTATACTATATGGAAAACAAATATGTTTTCTATTATGTATTGACCTGTTTCAGTTTGTATGCCTGTAGGGTAATATAACTATATCATGGCTTGGTCCATACAGCGTTTTCTCCATAACGTATCTCTGATGAATTTTCAGCTAACTACGGGCAATTAGTTTGATACTAAACATATGTAGCGGGTCAATGTTTATAATTTAGATAACTGTTATTGAATTTAGAGTCACTAAAAGAACAATTGAGCGAAAAGCTAAGTATATATTTGTGCGTAATTATCAATTTCATGTGTGTACATATAAGTTGTTTTGTGATTCTTCCAACCAAATTTATATTTAATAATATCGTTTCGCGGTAATGTATTGGAAGAAATGTGCTTTGAAGTTTAGGCAACTGTGACAGTCAATCCCTTTATCAAATGTAGATTTGGTATGACTGACTGCTATGCGGGGAATATAACAAGTCCACAATATTTTGCATTAATAAGACAAGTCGCCAACACAAAAAATATAGACTCTGTAGAACCGAGCAAAGTGGGTGCATATTTTCAAAACAATATATATCAGATGTAATGTTGAAATAAAACTACTAAGTAATCACCTAAATAACATTACACGGTATAGGAATTATGATGCACATATTACAGTTAACTTGTCATGATTCCAAAGAAAATGTTTACAATTATTCTCCATCCCTATGATTTATTATGTAATTGGTTTGTTTTAAAAGCCGGATAAGTTTGAACTTATTTTAATTTAGTAAGCAGTTCATGCTCCATTAAATGCTAATATAAAAAGAAATTGGATTATTGCCAGTGATCCGCTGAAGTAAACTTCAGATCTTGAATAACAAACATATTGTGTCGATAGTTCGTGTCCGGTTCGAACCGTGCAAGCAAAGAGTAAACATACTATGACTTGAGAAAACAGATTTATAATTAGCATTATTAGATAACTCATTATATTCAGCTCGTAGAAGAATCAATATGTAATGGTCATTAATGGAGCAATGGTTAGCAACCTTTTCAGTTACCACTACTTTAATTTTATAGAGAGAAATACAGAAAATAGTTATATCTTATTTATCCCAAGCTTGTAATCACTATTAATCGTTCCTCGCTTGTATTTTAACTGAAACAACAGGCAAAATGCAGTCGATCACATTCGTCTTTTGTATAATTGTATGGCCAATATTTATATTTGAAGTTGGTTCACTTAATGGGTTGAACAATTTTATACAGTGGACTAACATTTTGTTTGTCACATCATAATTTCATGCATCCATAATATTAACACATTATGCATATCGAGGTATTATTTCGTATATTACGGCTGCTGTATATGGGACAGGCCAGTAATGTTCCTACAATCCTTGTTCGTACACTTAGTTGCTATCCACGTAAGCTCTGCCTGCACATGCCCAATGCTGTTATCAGAGATCATATGATCTGGCCGTGGAATAAAAATGTTGGTAAAGTAACAGTCGATGAGTAGGGTTCACGCTTTTACACTAATTACCGCTGCAAAAGGAATCAGAAGAGTTTTGATGGTGAATGATTGACACTGCATACTGGCATTTAGTAGATACCTTACTTTATTTTAAATTGCATCTTATATAACCTATGACTTTTGTATATGCTACTTAAGTTGTTGAATGCGTACATCTCGCCGTTGAAACAAAAACTTACAGTAGATTCCCTAGTCGTAATCGACGTGGGATATTGAAGTCAAGACTAGTAAAGGTAAATATTGAATACATGCAGTCAACTGTATTATAATTGTACTAGTTGTAGTTGTTCTAGAATTAGCAGTCGTGACGATCATCATCATATTTCGTTGGTGTATGGTCGAGTGCGTGTTTGCGATTTGGATTTTAAACGCAGCTTTAACCATTTGTCAGCGATATCAATGCAATTTGCAGTGTGGCAGTATATAGTGATATCAGGCAGTGACTCATCATGGCGCTGTCATGTGCCATTACGTCCCACCAAGGTACATTATCCTGACACTTGGCCCACCAGTCCCAACACTAAGCTCTTAATGCTGAGCGCCAAGCGAGGCAGCTGCGAGTACCATTTTCTTTGTCTTTGGTGTGACCCGGCTAGGATTGGAGCTCGCGAGCTCCAGCATTCGAGACAGACGCTATATCCACTTAGGCCACATAATAATCCAGTAATAGCAGCACTTATAGTAGTTACGGTAGTAGTAATAGTGGCATTGTATGAAGTAGTATAAATATTTTAAAAAACTACCGCAGCCATCGTCACAAGCATCGCCATAAAATATATTCTCCTTTCTTCTGCAGTTGTATTTAATGTAAAATCGCGCATCCTACGGATTGACTGCACAGCCATGTCATATGAACTCCTCCGATAAAACCAGTGGGTATGTACAGGCAAAGATTGCGTGGATAGCAACTAAGTGTACAAAGAGGGATTGTAGGAATATTACTGGTCTGTCCCATATACAGCAGCCTTAATATACGAAAGAATACATCGATATGCATAATGTGTTAATATATGCACACATGAAATTATGATGTGACAAACAAAATGTTATTCCACTGTATTAAATTGTTCAAGCCCACGGTTGACAATAGAGATCAACAAAAATAAATTCAGAGAACCAAATGTAAATATTGGCCATAAAATTGTACAAAAGATGAAAGTGATCTGCAGTGTTTGGCCTGTCGTTTCAGTACAAATATAAGTGTGGAACAATTAATAGTGATTACAAACTTGGGATAAATAAGATAAAAAAAAAAAAATTTCATCTGTATTTCTCTCTATAACATTAAAGTAGTCGTAACTGAAAGGTTGCTAACGATTGCTGACCATTCCATATTAATTATATTATGATCTGAATATAATGAGTTCTATTATGATAATAATAAATCAGTTTGCATTTTCACAAGTCACATTGTGTTTACTCTTGCACGGTTCGAACAAAACACGAACTATGGACACAATGTGTTTGTTATTCCAGATGTGAGGTTTACGTCAATGGACACTTGCAATATATCACTTTGTGTTGATATTAATCATGAACGGAACATGAGTTGCTTGCTAAATTAAAATAAGTTCAAACTTATCCGGCATTTTAAACAAACAATGACACACTAACTCCTGGAGTTGGAGAATAATTGTAAATATTTTGTTTTAATTGTTTTGTATTTTGTAAATATTTTGTTTTGAATCCAGACAAGTTATCTATAAGGTGAGCATCACCTAAAATATATTTCCCTGCTTGTTATGCTGTGTAATGTTATTTAGGTGATAATATAGCTGCTTTTTTTTAAAAATGGTATATCATATATTAGATTGCAAGTATACAATCACCTTACTATGTTCTAGACGGTCTATATTCTCTTTGTTGACGATTTTGTCTTATTAATGCAAACTGATTGGGGTTTATGATTTCTATGGCATAGTGGTGTATGTGAAAAAATATGTTAACATAAATTGGGGTGAGGTGCCCATACATACATACATACATATATACATACATATTCTTTGATAGGTCTTACACTCTATATTTCGAGTATTGACTTTAACATACAAATTAATAGTCATAGTTTAAGGATTCGAGATATGGGACGAGCAGCATAGGTTTGAAATACCCAGGACTTCATACATACATAGACAAAAGAATAACTTTTTCATTTTCCATTGTTACTGAAATCTCATGTCGGGGAGCGCTTTAGACTTATGGAAATCCCATATATTGATGCCTCATTTGCTTAAATCAGTGAGGCTTTAATATTGATGTGACTTATTGGACTGGGTCAAAAAGACCATCAAATCAAATCGTATCCGTACATAGATAAACACACACACACACACACACAACCACACGCACACACACACACACACACAATCACAAACACATTCATAGATACATACATTCATATTATTTACATGCATACATACATACATACATACATACATACATACATACATACATTGGTCAATTAGACCAGCCGTCTAGCAATTAAAATCGAAAAGCTTGCTGTAGTACTAGAAGAGGAGGGAACTAGTTGAAGTTTCTCTTCTTCTTCTTCTTGCACCTAATGACCAACGTATTACTTGGTGAAAGGAAGTCAGGGTGATGGTTGAATATACGAAGCTGTATCAATACAGAAGTCAACCTACCACCAACCGTATCCGAGGAGTACAAACGACGCGACCAAATTATCTGGAGGAACCGTGGGGAAGTACGCCGACGCAGCAGGCGACAGATTGGGAGAGTAAGAAACCAGTTAAATGCAAATCAGCGAAGAAACTATCCAGAGGTAATTAATAGATGCAGCTATTTTGCAAAGGAAATGCATTAATGCAATATATATATATATATATATATATATATATATATATATATATATATATATATATATATATATATATATATATATAGGAGTAGGAACAAGTTTGCTCGCACAATAAGATTCCTGGAACGGAGAATAAAAGGCAAATGGCATGCAGCAAGCAGGGAGAGAATACCGTTGCGTAGAACTCAGCCAGGATTCTGGGATAGGCGCACACAAGATAACTGTAATTGGATCAGCCCACTGAAGAAGGAGAATTCTGAGCTGGAATTATCCTGCGGCAGAATGACCAATTGTTTACTGACTCTAAGGGTCTTTCATTTCAGTTTGAAACTCATATGATTGTCCTAGTCAAATATGTGGCTAACAAATCATTTGCTGGTAGGAATTGCTAGATTTAGGTAAAACTGTGCAGACTGCGCACAATGGTACGTTTTATGGCGTTTCAGAAAGTAACAGTTGACGTTTGGTGTCTCCAGCTGGACGTGTCCTCCTTTGCTTAGTCCGGACATGTTATTATACAGTGTGAAATGCACAAAAAATGAATGGTCCCATGCTTGCAAGCTATACTTGGTAAAGTCACTGGTTGCTTAAGTCACACCCGACGATCGATTAAGAAGCATGCTGTGCAGCCGGTAATTTTAAAATCCTCGAATGTGTGTGCTTTACGCGACAAGTAGGTGTAGTTCGCCAGGTGGTGGCAGCATATCAATCCGAGGAGAAATTAATCAGTCCGCTGTGTGTACATGTTTCAAAACCTAATTTAAATAAAAATTTGGCCATAAAAGATTGAAACGATAAATATGATCTGCAGTTGTTTGCCTGTCGTATCAGTAGAAATTCATTTGAAGAACAATTAATAATGATTACAAGCTTTGAATAAATAAGATACGAACTTCTTTTGTATTTCTCTCCAAACAATTAAAGTAATCGTAAACTAAAAGTTTGCTTAAAGTTGCTCACTTAAAGCTCATTAGACATTGTAACTATTATGACGTGAATATAACGAGTTATTATAACAATAATTATAAATGTGTTTGTCTTTCATCATGTCTCAGTATGTCTACTCTTTGCTTGCACGGTTCGAGCGCGCAAAGAACTTCGATACAATGTGTTCGCTATTGAAGATGTGTTGTTTACTACAATGGACCACTGACAACAATCCACTTTGTTTTGATGCTATCCATGAACGGAGCGTGAACTGCTTGCTAAGTTTAAAAAGAAGTTCAAACCTATCAAGCTTTCAAAACAGCCAATTACTTACTTACTCCGGCAGATGGGGAATAATTGTAAATATTTTGTTCCCAATCATGACAAGTTAACTACAACGTGAGCATCGCATGAACGATATTTCCCTGTTTGCTATGTAGTGTTATGTTTATCATGTGATAACTTAGTTGCGTTATTTCTAAATTACATCTCATATATCCGATTGCAAGTATACACTCACGTTACTATATGCTACTGTTTTGACGAGTTTCTTAATCTTTGCAAAATCATTGTTTTTCGATATTCCCAGCATAGCATTCAGAGAATAGAGAATATGAACTGCTTGTTAAGTTAAACAAGTTCAAACTTATTCGGCTGCTGAAACAGCACATTATACATTAACTCCGGCAAATGGAGAATAATTATGAATAGTTTGTTACGAATGACATGGTAACAAGAATGTAAGCTTCATATAAAATATATTTCTGTACGACTGGCAATGAATAATGGTATTTAGGAGATAACTTACCTTTGTAATTGCATTTTATACATCCTATTAATTTCGTATATGCTATAGATAATATATTCGCTCTGTTAACGAATTGTCTTAACTATAGGAAAATCTACATTTTTGTTATATTCACAGCTTATCAGTCCGTCTTCGTACATTATGTGCGCAAAATTCAAATTTGAATGTTTGCAATCAAATCAGTTTGAAACTAATATGATTGTCCTAGTTAAATATGTGGCTAACAAATCATTTGCTGGATGGAATTACCAGGTTTAGGTAAAAGTGGGCAGACTGCGCCCAACATTTCGTTTTAAGGCGATTC
This sequence comes from Megalonaias nervosa, assembly GCA_016617855.1. Taxonomy (NCBI): domain Eukaryota; kingdom Metazoa; phylum Mollusca; class Bivalvia; order Unionida; family Unionidae; genus Megalonaias; species Megalonaias nervosa. Next base: position 3,734 of record JAECUM010055779.1, on the reverse strand, counting down.
GGAAAGTAACAGCTGACGTTTGGTGTCACCAGCTAGACGTTTCCTCCTTTGCCTAGCTAGGCCATGCTACACTGCAGTTTGGGATGCACACAAAGACGAACATTACGACCATGCTTGCAAGCTACACTGGGACGACCAATAAAGAAACATGCTGTGCATGCAGTACTTTTAAAATAGCCGACTGAGTGCGTTGTGCGCGCCAAGTAGAGGTAGCTCGGCTGGTGGTGGTTCCATTTCCACCTGAGGATGAATTATTTAGTGCAATGTGCACACAAGGTTTTAATCCCGGGGAGCTTGTACTTCTCATTTGTTTCAAATAGAAGCAAATAACAACTAAAGAAACCATTTGTCATTTCATAAGTCAGTCCATACAATAATGATATATAGCAAAAACAGTACAAAATATCATATACACAACCAATGTACACTGGACAGCAGAGAAGATCCTTGTCAATGATCATTTGCAGAAATAGGAAAAACGGCAAGGAAATCATCGAAAAGGTATAAAGCCTGAGAATATGTGTACCACATTTGACTCTGTATAAACCGATCTTTAGACAGGAACTTAAACAAATACAATCCTTTTAAAAAAAAGTAGAAGAACTAGAGAAACCCGAGTCATAATGATCAGCTAAATAAATTTGTGTTTAATATTTTCGAAAACCAACAAAAGTGACATAAAGGGGTCAAAACTCAGATATATAAATACGTTTTAAAAACCCTTTAGGTCATAGACGGGACACCTTAAAGGCTTTATAGCTAATATAACTAAAGGTCAAATAGGGGTCCACAAATAAATCGTGCACAAGATGTCAAACATAAAGAACGGAAAAGTACATGCAAAGATATTATATTTTACATATAGTTAGCTATTAAGATCTAGTAATTTTCAATTGATTCAGGGAGGTATTGTAACTTAATCTCATTTACATATTATTTTAAGCTGATACAAATATTTATAATATGTACCAATGCCTGGTCCGTGTACGCTACTCTTTAAAGTCAGAGTGGCTTTATACACCTCAGGACAACAGTAATATCAACGAACACTATTTCATTCCTGCTCCATTTTCTCCAGATTTTGACCGACAATGAACTTTTTCGGCGAAGTACTTACTACCGTGTCATATATTTCATAGGAATACACACAACTCCTTAATACTTGAATTGTTTAATGCGTACAATTCGCCATTCAAATAAAATCTCATAGCAGTTTCCCTAGTTGTAATGGACGTGGGTCATTAAAGTTATTATCAAGACCAGTAATGGTAAATATTCAATAAAGGGAATCAACAATGTTATAATTGTAGTACTTGTATAATTAGCAGTCGTGACGATCCTCATGTCCCACCCAGTTACATTATCCTGACACCAGGACCACCAGTCCTAACACTAACCTCTTAATGCTGAGCGCCAAGCGAGACAGCTGCGAGTACCATTTATTTGGTACGACTGGCCTGGGGTCGGAACTCGCAACCTTCAGTATTTGAGGCGGACGCTCTAACCACTTAGGCCACGGTATGCTCTAGTAGCAGCAGCATTTATAGTAATTACGGTAGTAGTAATCGTGGCAGTGTATGAAGTAGTATAAATAGTTTTTAACAACTATCGCAATCTTCGTCACACGCATCGCCATAAAAACTCTTCCCATTCCTTTTGCAGTTGTAATTAGCGTAAAAGCGTGAATCCTAATGTTTGTCTTCTAATTTAACTAACATCCTTTCCACGACCAGGTCATATCTCAATATGTTTACGTTTTGCTTGCACAATTTGAACGGGCATGGAACTTTCGACACATTGTGTTCGTTATTCAAGATGTGATGTTTACTTCAATGGACCAATGACAAGAATCTACCTTGTTTTGATGTTAGACATGAGCGGAGCATGAACTACTTTCAAAGCTAAAAAAGTATTTATATATCTGAGTCTTGACCCCTTTATAAGCTAAAACAAGTTCAAACCGTTCCGGTTTTTTTCACTGCCAATTATACAATATCCTGTGCAGATGGAGGACAAATGTAAATATTTTGTTTCGAATAACGACAAGGTAACCTATAAAGTGAGCAGTACATGACAGATATCTCCACGTTTGCTAAGCTGTTTAATGTTACTTAGTTGTTTTGTTTTTAAATTACATCCCATATATCCGATTGCAAGTATACTCTCGCTTTACTATACGCAAAACAGTCTATATTCTCAGTCTTTACGAATTTTCTTATTTTTTGTAAAATCTTTGGGTTTCTTTTACTCCCAGCATAGAACTTAGCCATACCCAATCTACATTTGTGAAGGCATTGATTGTCACAGTTTCCAAAACTTCAAAGTCAATTTTCTTAAAATATATTTCCCAGAAACGTTGTTGTGAAATATAAACAATTGGTTGGAAGAATTAAACACAAGTCATAATTGCCCGATTCATATTAGTCGATGAGATAATGAGATGCTGCCAATTGCTTACAGTAATAGTATTCAAGCTGTATGATTCGTTGGTTTTTGAGTGCAAGCTTGGACCGCCTCCAGCTGATCAAATTTATGGAAATATGAAATATAATATAATATAATATATATATATATATATATATATATATATATATATATATATATATATATATATACACACACACACAGATAATTACTTTCTCGCTCAAAGTTTAGTTTAATTAATCTGTATTTAGTAGCAGTTATATAAATTAGAAAACATAGACCCGTAACATATGGTTAGTATCAAACTAATTGCCTGTAGTTAGGTGAGATTTCCTCAAGGGATAAAGTGCTGTATGGACCAAGCCATGTTAGTTCTGTATTACTCTACAGGTGAACAGGTCAAAACAGTTCTGTGCAAAATAAAACCCATTTTGTTTTCCATATATACATACACGCATACATATGTCTTGTAGTAAAACAAAAAACACAAGTTGTTACCAATTGTATACAAATTGTATACACTTTCCGATGCTGTGTCTTTATTTTTATTTTGTCAGACTATATACGGATAATTTTATTTTTAACTTATGAGCCACCAGGTTTAGATTTAATTATAGCATAATTCTAAAACATAATCAAAAACACATAAAAATAGATTTCCTTCGACTCCGAGGTTATTGTTGATCATGTATCAACACATCATTGATATACATATTCGCTGAGGCATTAGCAGTTCCGGACAAATGTGCATAAAAAGGGGTTGGAGATATATTATGCCAAGGGATATTTAGTCCTAAAATTTCCTACAGATTATTATACGATTGTATGTATTTATATCTTTCATCTTATAAATGCGTTAGTTGACGATATATTTCTTTTGTTTACATTCTCAGTTCTATGTTGTGCCTCATAATCTTGTAATATGTAAAAACCGTGTTTTGATTAACCTGATGTAATCTGTGCTGAAGAGGAAATGAAGCCACTTGGTTAGTCAGTCATAGATATAACCACGCACGCACACACTCACGCACACATGCTGCAAACATATGTACATGCATACATTTGTCATGTAGAAATATATATATATATATATATATATATATATATATATATATATATATATATATATATATATATATATATATATATATATAGTTACCCATGTATAAGTTTTCCATTTCCTTTTCTTTACTAGTTCAAAGTTAATGTTAAGCACATAACAATATAGACGTACAAACATTTTTGAAGTATTATCATCATCAAGCAAATGTTCAAAGATCAGTGCCATGCTAAGCCATATGCTAGTTAGC
>JAECUM010055778.1:0-17327 GCA_016617855.1 Megalonaias nervosa | reverse complement strand
TATATATATAAAGTTCGTTCGTCCCAGAATCAGAAAGACTCCGTCTATCTTCTTACAGCGATCCCGTACCTCATTTCCCCAGATGTAGCCGTATCTACACCGTTATGCGTGACACCTTATCTTTAAGAGAGCCGAACTTTCTTCTCTCTCTTTCTCTAATATTGGGCCAAGGCATCTCTTAAAGTTACGAGTATTTCTTTCTCATAGCAGGGAATGAGAAGAAGGTTATGATAACAACAAACTTTTCATAACAAATATACTCTTTTCACAATATCTTTACAAAAATTGTTTCGCAGCTATGAAGTCAATTGCTAAAAATAGAAGAACATAACGTTCTTTTGGAGTAAGGATATTCACAAGTAAAGTCACAGATATGATACACTCACACTAGACAATATACATACATATGGACAAACAGAGAATGAAAAGCAGGATGGCTTTTCGATTGTGACGATTCAAATAAACTGTTTTCGTTTAATTGAACAGATAGTAAAAACGTCTTCGTAAAATCATCATAGTGCCCACCTAATTTATAATCATTTTTTATGGGGGGTGTGTGCTAAACTGGTGTGATGGTAGACCTTATATTGGCATAAACAAGTAGAAGTTCACATAACGACAATCAGATATTTTAACTCTGGATACTTGCTGCGTTATGCCGGATGAGATGCGTTCTGTGTTAGTCCATGGACCATGACTCAGACTTTGGCAGACTGGTATCAAATAGAGGTACCCAATGAAGCAATTCTGTTATAAAGCTTATTATATGTGGTTTCCAAATATGTATGCTGGACATCTATACTTTGTAACATTTTAGCAGAGATTTGCTTCGGAACAGAAGCACTATCGAACAATATCGGACAATGTTGATGTATGTATGGGGGTGAAAATTCATACATGAATGGGTACCATGTTTTTATTATATAATTATGCAAGGGTTCAGATCTCTACCCTTTGACAGTATTGTAAGTCTAGAACCACAATTCAGCAGTTGTTGCATATAAGAAAAGATCCACATTGAAGTGAGGAAATGCATGAAAACAGTTACTTATTGATACACACTTATATTCATAATTGTAACAAAGCATATGAGTTCTTGCATCTTGCCATGAACTTATTTCGAAACAACATATTTTTTAATGACTGTCTGAAAGTTACGCTAATATGCACTCACTACCAATGTCTTTTAGAAGATCATTATGTTCGCAAATTCGTTTTAAGTTTTTTTGGTAAATTTTGAGCCAGATTTATTTTTTTATTATTCTCGACATCACGTTTATCCTTTATTGATTTGTCATCATCGACATGTATAATGTGGAGCAGTCCTGAAGTCTGAACTACCTATACATTTTAGTCCATTGAACAGGTACTGACAGCTAGGGCGCTGACAGGTACGAAAGAATTAACGGATATATTTTCCAAGACGACCTGAAGTACAGGACAGCCATTACTCTATTGAATTGCAATCTTTCCATCTTTTCCTAGTCTCCACCCATAATGTTAGGTAGCTGTCTTATATAGAGCAGCTAACAGAACACGTCTCCATTTAACAATATTGCAGTTAGCTCTCAGAACATGCTGATGAAGACACTTTTTTCACGTGGAGGCAGCTGTTCTATTTCCACTGTCCCCTTCTTTGCACTCTAGAGCTGGCAGCGGAGTTCATGCTAATGAATGATAGGATCAAGAGCAGCGTACAGTATACCCCTGAAGGATTGCAAAGAGGTAATGAGGACAGTGTCGCCGCTCTCTCAAAAATGCATCTTAAAATGCTTGAGTTTTATGAAAAAACTTCAGTCCATAGAGTATGCGCTGACCGTATCAAATCCATGGATTCATACAAAAATGAAAAGTGCAGACTTCATTTCTCAGTGTAGCATCTAGCTTGTTGGTAGGGATGAGCCAGGTACTGTTCTTTGTAGCACATCGGATGAAGATGTCACAGTGGATTATGTGATGTATAAGCACATGATTACCATATATGGGTCCGCCGCTACTTCTATCAAAGACTTAGCATCTGCTGAATGTTGGGTGTGCAAGAGTAGACGTGTATATGCCTCAGCCAAGAAGGCAGCTACCAATGTCATGCCCTAGGCATCAATGGTTTACACTGGTTCTAAGATAGCTACCCACACCAGCTTCAAGACAGCCACTAATGCCGGTCATGAAGTCATCCAAAGCGGTTAAACGATGGTCCAGGTCGAGGACTGCCAGGAGAGCAAAGTCCCTTCCTCCCCAGGAAAGGAGCAGCAGGGAGGGTGAACAGACCATTTTGTTTAGAGACCTTATTTATGAAAAATAAACCTTCCTACGAAAATGAAATCTCAAGGTCAAATAACGTTAAACCAAAACCTGTCAGGCCATGAGATTTCTCTAACTGGGTTAGCCCATTTTGTTACATCAGCGTTTTTATTTGTTTCGTTTACTTGTTGGTCACTCAACGCTGGTCGTTCACCCTCCCTGCTGCTATAATTAAATCATTATTGTTATATCAATAATGATAGGAGAATCTCACACAACTAAATTAGCTCGAGAGCGACTAGATGCAATTAAAAAATATTTACCCGTCCGTAATTCTGTCAAGCAGCAACTACAAGAACGTCAGGAGTCTCAAGTGGAATTTGCAGAAGGTACAGAACAATTATTTAAACCGATTGTCGAACCAACAAAGAAAATTGTTACAGCAACTGAGGCAACACAAAAAGCTCTTGAAGCATTACCTGTTGATATTGCTGGCCGTATTCAAGCAGCTCAACCTGGGGCTCAACCACCACCACCACCAAGAACCAGAACTAAGATAATAGATAAATTTACGCCTGAAGGTATTGCTGCTATCAAGGACCCAAACCAATTACTTGATATCGCCGCGTTTGGATATTATGAAAAACAAAAATATGTAAAACCAAAACATGTTAAATCTCTAAGCTCTGCCAATTGGATTAGGGATGTATATCGCGTTGCTACTGATATTCCAGAAATCAGATCTAATGAAGATATTATTAATTTTAACAGATTTGATGAGATTGTACATAGACATATAGAAAAAGCTAAACAATTTGAATTACCATCACCACAACGACAACAACAACGAGAACAACCATCACCGCAACAAGAACAACAATTTCGAGAAATGATGAAACGATTGCAATCACCACGACGACCAGTCAGAACAACAAGTGAGGAAGAATATCAAGATCCTGGAATCGCTAGCGATTCGACGCAACTGGAAGCGGTCTTAGAACGCGACGCGTTCTAACTCGAGGAAGTGGTCTTATTACTTGTCTCAATAACGTCCTTGCTGATGTTGATCGATTAGAAATTCTCATTGGAGGAAAACGAGCTGGCAATAATTCCCCAGAAATCATTAATGAAGCAGCTGATATTTGTCAACGATTATTTACAGGTGGTGTTATGGATATTGGTGTTTATCGGTCCCTTATTAATGAAATCGCCGATGATTATCATAGTGACTGAGTATGTAATTAGATGCAATTAGTAATAAAATCACTTAATAATAATATGATCGTACACAATACTCATAGACCAACCATGGTTAGGCTAATAAATTCACGATTACCAGTGTACAAAACGACCTACGGAGATGGATTAGGTGATGTTGTTCAAGGTCTATTTAGAAGGATAGCCCCAAAAGCAATACCGCTTGCAAAGCAACTAGGAATGAAAGCTATTGATGTTGTTCGTGAAAAAGGTGTTGGCGCTGTTGGTGATGTTGTTAGCAAAGCATTCTGAGCAAACAAGGATAGACTAGCGCGATTAATACGACGAAAACCTCAGCTAGTAAAATTACCCAGCACTGAAGTGATGCCCGCAAATATCAGTAAAATAATAAATCAAGCTGCTAATCAAAAACTAGCAGAATTAGCTGATGTACCAATGTCAGAAAAAGAAAAAAATATAACCGCTAGTCTGATAGCAGGAAGCGGTCTTCGTGTTAGACGAAGACGATAATAATAAAGATGTTCAAGCGTATATCTGATCCCGCGTTTGACATGGATGCACCAGTTTTAAAAGATGAATCTGTGCGCGATTATCAATATTATTTTTATGAAACACGAATTCCAGATCAAGGTGGGCGAATTGAGATACAAGTTGAAGATACAAGCAAATATTTCTTACCCGCTGAAGCATTTATTGAAGTCGAAGGTAGACTTTTAAAAGCAGATAATACAGATTAAGGAATTGGTGATCGAGTTGGTTTTGTTAATAATGGTATTATGGCGTTATTTGACAGCGCTACGTACATGATTGATTGAAAAAATATTGAGACAATTCAGAAAGATGTTGATGTAGCTATAACAATACTTGGTCTTGCAAGATACAGCGATGATTATTCAAGATCAGCTGGTCCGTCAATGATGTTTGCAAAGGATATAACTGATCATCCAGAAAACAGAAACGTAACACTAAATGCAGCTGGAACTGAAATCGCATCAATGAATGAAAATTTCAACTTGGGATTCGCGTCGCGTCGAGCAATGCTTGGCGATGATGAAAGATTTTCATGTGCGATTCCACTTTCACACATCTTTGGATTTTGCACGAATGTCGGAAAAGTTATTTTCGGAGCCAAACACACAGTTGTACTCGTACGAAAAGCTACCGATGATGATGCAATATGGCGTGATGCTGTCGTTGCTGCTGGTAAAGTAATTCTTACAAAACTTTCTCTGTGGATGCCAGTAATGACTCGAACACTAGCTGAAGAAGAACACCTGCTTTCTTTTGTGAGTCAAGGTGGCAAATCAGCGCTGTCATGGTTGACAATGACCACAGATGCTGTGCAGAGTAATGTTAATGGTTTATTTACTTGACATATAGCTTCTCAGCAAGGTGTTTCCGCACCAAGACATATATTTATTGCATTACAAGATGCTGCACGAGTAAACTCACAAGAACATAGTCATATGATATTTAATAAACTCGGTGTTTCTGAGGTTTCTTTAAGGATAAACGGATATCAAGAACCCTCCGAGGATATTTTGTTGAATTTTGAGTTAAATCATGTAGCACGTGCATATCATCGATTAATGACATTCATGGGGCGTGATCAGAATATTGATTCTGGTTTACAAATATCACAGTTAGATTTTACAACGCTGTATCCGATTTATTACTTTTCGCTGGAACATTTAGAATTAACCAGACAGTCCGTCGTTGACATACATTTTCGAGCTCGTGTGACAATAGGAGTTATTGCTAATTACAGAGCAATTTGTGTCATACTTAGCGATAAATCAATGCTACTTAAAGGTGCTGGTGGACGAATGCGAGTCGTTGATCCCCCAGTAGAAAACATGTAATTAGATCCTGATTTAAAATCAGGATGATAATTATAAATATCATATCAACATGTTAATGTCAGTCTAACTCCTGGTCAGATTAAAAAGTTACAATCATCATCAAAAAAAATTGTGCGGTAAAAATATCACTAAAGCGAGAACAAATCGCAGGTGGTCCGAATAAACTATCATTATCAGAACGCCAGCATAGGCATTTCAATGAAGCCAAAAAATCAAATAAAGGTATAAAACTTAATCTTTCTGCGGGTGTCATTAAAGACATCGCTAAAACGGGTGGCATATTTCCACTTCTTGCTGCATTACCAGCAATAATAGCCGCTGAAGCCCCAGCTGTTGCAAAAGCAGCTGCATTAGGCGCTGTTGGAACCGCTGCTGGAATGGCGTTAAAGAAAGCAACGGGTTAATGAATTATACACGCAGAAAACTTTTAAAAAAAGATCACGGGCAAAACAACACGGAAGACGTCTAAGAGTTCCAAACGTGCCACAGCCGGGCCGTCTAAGATTATCAGGCCCAGTATACAGTCGCGGTCTAAGACTTCCAGGGACCCCATATTCATGGTACGGAAAAGGTCTAAGATTGCCCCAGTGACTTCGTCACCGAGTTCGATGATTCTTCTTATGTCTAATTTTGATTTACTTAATGCTGCTAAGCAACTGAACATAAAAAACTTCAGAGGTGTTTTTATGCGTGCTCAATTACCTACAGTTGCAATGCAACATGAAACTGGTATTATTAATCTCGATAAAAACTCTGGCACAGGTACTCATAGGGTTGCATATTCAATTGATCTACGTGGAATAATTTATTTTGATTCGTATGGGTTGGCACCACCAAAAGAATTTTTAAAATATGTTAGCACAGTACGAAGTACTGCTATGCAAAGTAAGAACTCGTTGCGTTCTAAGATCTGGTATTCAACATTAGCAACACAAAAATTAACAGATCCATCGGTATGTGGCCGTGAAACCCTCGCTGTACTCGACGCAATTTCACTGGCACCGCCAGGAAAACCACCTCATAAACTAGTACACGAATATACCACAGAACGCTACAGGTATAGCCAGAACGCTCTGCCTTCTGCAGACATTTTAAACAGATATTAGTAAATATAGTGGTAGATATTTATGGAAGATCTTCTCGCAAAGCTCAGCAGCAAGTCGATTTATCTTAATATGCAACTCTTGATCAGCTCAGAAATGAAATCGATGATTTATTAAATATCACAAGTGTGGATCAAAATGAAGTAGTTGTTTTTCAGGATAAACAAGGACGATTAAAGACAAGTAATATACAACTGTCAGATGTACTTATACGAATTCCCACCGCGGTTATTAATAATATCGTTACTTTTGCTGATCAAGGTAAAATACAAGATTCCGGTAAGTCAGTTAACGATTTTATCAAGCGAGCTGGTGATTTATTTACCGGTAACATTATCATGGATCAAAATAAAATTGCATACCTTGGAAACCCAACCGCAGATACAGACGCAGCAACAAAAAAATACGTCGATGATCAAGAATCTAAGTACGTATTAGTCAACGGTGGTATAATGCGTGCATTTCTCAACATGAATAATAATGGTATTAATAATCTTAGAACACCAGAATCAGATTTCGATGCTGCAACGAAAAAATACATCGATGATATCGCTAGCGATCAAGTGACATCATTAACAACAATCAACGATGAAATGACCGCATTTAGAACTGATTTTTCTAATCACGTACAAACGTTTCTAAATTTTCGTAGAAACATAAACAGATCTATTAATGACTTTTTTGGAAGTCCACCAACTGTTGACATAAAACTTGCTGACATTAACACAAAAATCAACGATATTGTTAGTGGAATTCCTAATATCATCGAAAAAACAAATCTAGTGACAGAGTTACTTACTAAAATTCCACACCAGAACGCAACGCGTTCTCAAATTAACAGTATCGTGTACACAGTAGCATCAGGATCATCAACATGGACACCGCGCGATAACAGTCTCGAACATACCGCAGAAGTAACTGGGTTATACAGGCTGTCTATGTACGGTTTTGGAAATTACTGTGGCCATTCATCATCACCGAATGTACATTATAAAGAAACATTTACGTTGACATCAACTGAAATGCCCCCGAGACGTTACTGTCGGTGTCTGGAATTTGTAGCTGAATTCCCTAATTTAATTATAGTTAATTAAATGACAACGTCATTGTATAATGAATCAAACTCTAGTGACGGAGTCACTTATTGACGTGGATCGTTACAGATACAATCAAGCATGTGAGTGTCAAACCAAACTAGAAAATATCATCGACAATTATACAGTAAAGGTAAAAAAATATCGCAGGCGTGTGGTTATCATTGATATAATCTTTTACTCAGTTTCTGCTATTATTGCTGGAACCGGATTATTATTATCAACAATAACAATGACAGCACCTGCAGTTGTAACAATTGTCGTTTCAACGGCAACAACATGCGCAGGTATCCTTAGTATTATCGTAAAGAAGATAGCTACATGTACAAACACAAAATTACACGAGTATATAATAAAACTACACACGTCGGTGTCTGCATGCATTAAACTATCATCGTATCTTTCGGAGTATCTCAGTGATGGTAAAATATCCGATAAGGAGTTCATAACGATAATGAAAATTTATGATGAAGCATTCAGAATCACTAGCGATTCTAGTGACGAAGTCACTCATAGCCACGGAACGCAGAGCGTTCTAGGCGAAAAAAAATGATCAAAAAGTCCCCGAGGGAACGCAACGCGTTCTATTAAAATAATTAAATACAGAGTATTTTAAATAATACTGTCAAGATCGCGCGAACTATTACAACAGATCGTCACTAATACAACGCCGTCAAAAACAACAATGATATCATTAAGTTGGACCAATCCTGAATTTAGCGTTAACTTTCCAACTGCAATTTCAGCAAGTGAAATAGCATTAGCACAATTACGAGTTTATCATAGCTGGCCAAATATCAGGTCAAAATCGTTTGGTGGACTACCAGCAAATAATTCACTGGTATTTGCAAATAAGAATAAACCTGATGGAACTCCTGATTGGCAAGTTGTTGGAATTTCAACGGGCAGTTATCAAATAGAACAGATTAATGATGAGTTCCAACGTAGAATTAAATCTGTTACAGGAAAAGAATCTAAAATAGCAATTACTGTTTACGAACCATCATTATCAGCGGCGATTGAAATAAATTCCTCTGATTATGTTGTAGATAATTATCAGCCATCGGTCAGATCAGTGTTAGGATGGCCTGATGTTCCGCCAGGAATGGAACGCAAAGCGTTCTCTGGCGATTCTACAGAACCAAAACGAGAAGAATTTAAGACAAGCGAAAGAAAATATATTAAACAAATCCAGAATATTTAAGATTACCACCATTTAATAATGTTAGTGATCAAAAATTTGAACTTTATGGTAAATATTTCCTTTTCAGATCTCAATCTTTTATTAAATATAATAAATATGGTGATAATCCTCCTATTACTGAATTTGCTGATAATGCAGTTAAAACACAGAAATACCATAATAATGAGGAGTTTAATAACACATTAACTAAATTAAAAAATTTATTTTTATCATTAACACAATTTTAAAGTGAAGATGTAAAAAATCAGATAATCGAAACAATAAAACATTTAAATCAAATTATTTACGACTTACGACAGGCCAATGATGCTCTAATTTATTTTGTAAAAAAAAGATGATAATACAATTTTAAAAGATTTGTTTCTTAAATTTTACAAAATAGCAGAAAAAGATTTACAAACATTTATTATACCAGATTTAAATAACGCTGAAATGAAAAAAAATCATCAACTGATCTTATTGAAGAATATTATCCCGGAGTAATTGAATCATGAAAAAAAATAACCCCACCACCGGTTATTCTTAAATATAATAACGATCCACATGGTGGAGGCCGTCATATCTCGCCGGGTATTGTTACTATAACATCAACAATCGCAGTCAATCTAGTATGTGATGTAATTGATGGCAGCTATCAAGTAGATCTTTCAAAGTCTAGCCAGGCCCAGCAAGGATATATATTATATTCATTCACACCTCAAGCTCCGCCTAGGTGGTTAATTGTATCTGAGCCAATTAACCCCGTTTATCTACGTGTACATAATCCGTTATTATCAAGAATACATTTTAAACTTACTGACCAAATAGGCCGCATTCTGGATTTGCAAACTGAGGTTTTAAGTATAAATCTATATATACGATCACAATGCGTCATCGTAAAACAAAAAAAAAAAAATATCCGAATCTAACTCGGATCAGAATAATTTTTTTTTTTACTGGGGTAAATCGTAATTATCAGAATCTGAATAAAAAAATAAATAAATATTATATTATATTATATTATAAGTAAATAAATAAACTGTATACTGTCAATTTTGCCAGGGATTTTGTTTAGCCATTACCACATTGACTCCACCTTCATTATCACTTTCATTTTCACAATGCTCTTTTAACTGTCTTATTCGAAAGTTCACAATCTTTTTCTGTTCGTATTCATGAGATAATTCTAACTTAATTTTGTCAATAGCTTGTGAGAGAGGTACAAACAGCTTTACCTGATTATCTGTAACTGTTGCCAGCGACTGTAACATTGCCTGCTGGATAAACTTCATGAATTTATAATCAGATGGCAAAGTGTATCTGTTCTCCAATTTCCGTTGTTCTAATGATTCAAAATCACACAGAATTTTTTCAGGATTAAGATTATCAGATATATTTATACCGTTATGTTGTAATTTTTTAATTGCAGAAATAATAACATTAATATTTTCAGAATTCATTATATTATAAATGTTTGTTTAAAATAAAAATATTTCTAAATCAGAGTGATAAAATATATTTCTGAATAATAAAAATTTATAAACATATAATCACAACACAACCCCATGTGAACTCCTAGGTTGTCAAACAACATCCTAGCAAGTTCAGGGGCATTTGAATTAATCCCCATGTGACCCCCTAGGTTGCCAAATGACATCCTAGCAGAATCAGAGGAAATTCAAAATCAGACGAAACAGACAGCACAGTTTTATACAATCCCATGTGATCCCCTAGGTTGTCAAAGAACATCCTAGCAGGATCAGAGGTTATATATAAACTTATCCTAGGACAGGCACAGTTTATCCACATGTGATCCTCTAGGTTGTCAAAGAACATCCTAGCAGGATCAGAGGAAATTCGAAAGACAAAACAGACAGCACAGTTTTATACAACCCCCATGTGTTCCCCTAGATTGTCAAAGAACATCCTAGCAGGATCAGAGGTTATATATAAATTTATCTTAGGACAGGCACAGTTTAACCGCATGTGATCCCCTAGGTTGCCAAAGAACATCCTAGCAGGATCAGAGGTTATATATAAACTTATCTTACGGACAGCACAGTTTAACCCCATGTGATCCCCTAGGTTGTCAAAGAAAATCCTAGCAGGATCAGAGGTTACATATAAACTTAATTCTAAAAACTTAACTAACTTATCCTAGGACAGCACAGTTTAACCCCATGTGACCCCCTAGGTTGTCAAAGAACATCCTAGCAGGACAGAGGTTACATATAAACTTAATTCTAAGAACTTTAACTCTAGGACAGCACAGTTACATATAAACTTAATTCTAAGAACTTATAACTTTAAAACGGCACAGTTACATATAAACTTAATTCTAAGAACTTTAACTCTAGGACAGCACAGTTACATATAAACTTATCTTAAGGACAGACACATACGAACGAGCCTTCTCCACGTTCAATACAAATTTGCACACTCTCCCCCATAATCAACCCAGGGAGTGAAAAAAACACCCACCAAGTGACATGGTGGAGAGTGTACAAATTTTCTATTGAAACGTAGAAGGGCTGGCCGGAGCCCCACTAAATAAGAGAATTTTGGCATAATTTCGCCCTCGCCGACAATGTGCCGGTCATGAGAATCGAACTCAGGACCTCGAGCATGAGAATCCAACGCGTTAGCAATCGACCACCGGATTTCTCTATATATATGTTAAAAAAATTATTATATAGTTACCTAATACTGCGCAGGCACTTTACCGTATACAGAATAAAATCACAATTATTGTAAACTGTAGTGTGGATTTCTTAATAAAATCACAATTATTGTAAAATGTGAATTTATTTCAATTTCCAAAATACACTGTTAAATTGAGAAATCTATAGATATAAGACCCGCATTTCTGCCGAGTTAAAAGTCTGTATTTATCAACCGTTACCAAGGATACTAAAACATCGATCAGTTACATGAACACATGCCATACTTATGTCTACATCATGCTACATGTCTGCGGCATGATGCTCCAGTGCTAGACATCACTATAAACTGCCACACTGCAGACATCGTAGTGATATGACTGAAAAATTGTTAAAGCTACGTTAAAAATCATAATCACATCACATCACTTATGTCTAAAAATAACTTGCTGATATATACATTTATTCACTGTTGAGATATATTAGACGATATAATCTAACATAGACAATATGTGACTCAGGTTGTCGGATTAGCTTGTTCTTAGTAAATGTGTTTCTGTGTAATAGTAACACAAATTAGCTGCATTCAATGGGCTTCTTGGAAACATTAGTGTCCTATGGGGCATTCAAACTGTATAAATCTCTATTGTTGTGTTACATACATGTATTTTGAAGACAAATGGATTTTGCTGCGAACTAGTGTACACACAATTACATATCATTTTTATGAACGATATATTTATTTATGGACGAATAACACATACAATAAGGAAAGATATATAGATACTTACTCAAAGCAATGTGGGTTCCGTTTTGACCAAAATTCGCAATATATTACTGTCATTAGTACAACAAGCACGACAACTGCAAGATTTACTAAGTTATGCTTGATGGAGTTGTCTCGCTTAATCATCTGATACCATAAGAACATACTCGAATTTGATTTTTTGTCCAAATGTGTTTGAAAATGCAGATTTTGTGATATTATCTGCCACGCATTTTACTGAAGGTGGTACTATGTTAAAATATTTACCAGCAGAATTAATTGATTTAAATATAATTTCTTCGCCATCTGTATTTACAGATTTAACAGCCCTTGCATATCGTGCGCCGCCAGAATTTCCGAACTTGCAATTTTGACTGTGTAACAATTCGCAAGTTATCAAGCGAGTTATCAAGTTTATCACCACTGATGTGATCGATTACAAGTCCATCTTTAATGACCCCATGAAAACATTCGTAGATGAACCTATCTGATAAATATCTTTATTTCCACTGGTATTAAATCCAAAATATCCAGTATTAATCACCCTGCCAACTGGTTTTTCAAATCTACAGTGCCTAATTACACAATCACGAGATGCTTCATAATTTTTAATGATTGGATGCGTTACAAACTCATTTTGCTCCATTTATATACTAATATTATTTGTTTAAATCGTTATTTTGAAAATCTAGCGAGATAATCTTCTTCGGTTTTTATAGGAGATTCACCTGAAGATGTTAAAGTGTTATTTTTTTTATCGTGATATCGTTTCAGCTCTCTGTATTTTTTACCACCACATTGCACACACAGTTGAGTTTTCCTCTGACTCCAACACCACACCGCACACACGGTTTTGGTCCTACATTTCCATGTCTAACCGCAGAATTCGTTTACGCAAGTTTTGTTACAAGGAGAAGTATATCCGATTTTGAGCCAGTGGCATTGATTCTTTGTTTGAATCATATATATATGATTAAAATTCAATTTAAATATATATTTGTCTTAATTATAATAATGCAGGAATTATCCACAATTGAACCCTCCGCTGTCTCAGAGGGAGCTAGATTTGATCTTGACAGATTGCCGAAATATAAATTTAGTTTTTCGATGCAAGATCTGCCTTTAACGAATAAGGATATAACTAAACGTATCGGTGAAGCCAAAAAGGAATTTCGCGACGATGGTGCGGCTCATGTGTCGTCGACATTCAGAATTGGAAATACTGTCAATGTAATGAATGACAAACGAGGAAGAGAGATTGTTGACTACCTTGTTGTTCAGAGATATTTTATTTTAATAAAATTTATTGTAAAGACAGACGATGACACTTGGATTATCCGTGACAAACGTGGTTCTATCCACATGCAGTCATGAAAAAATATTATTCTCAGTAAAAATTCCAGACCAGGAATACTGACTGGTATTGACAAACCATATTACGAACGAAAGTATCCTGTGACTGCGGTTGTGTACGCAATATATCATTTAAATAATAAACCTAACGTTGGAGATCTCAAACCTATGAAACAGTCATCGCTGACAGCATCAAGAATAAATTGTGTAGCTGAACGGGTTACAGAACACTTCACAAACGCGATACGCGGAAACGGTTTAACGGATTTACGACATAAAAAAATAAATACGTGGGCAGAAGCAGTTAAAGATACCGGAGCGTCTATCAGCGACGTTGCTGAGCTGGGAAAGAAATTTAAATTCCCAATAACAGTGAAGACGTTAACCGGAGAGATTTGGTACAAATCGAAATATGAATCAAGAGGAGCTTCGATAGATAGCATCGATCATAACGCACATGCATGGACTGTGGCAGTAACAATATTTCCACGAGACAGAACGGTTAAATTTTATAATGGTCATGTATTTGATTTTATCAGAAATATCAGTAAAATTGAC
This sequence comes from Megalonaias nervosa, assembly GCA_016617855.1. Taxonomy (NCBI): domain Eukaryota; kingdom Metazoa; phylum Mollusca; class Bivalvia; order Unionida; family Unionidae; genus Megalonaias; species Megalonaias nervosa. Next base: position 3,289 of record JAECUM010055778.1, on the reverse strand, counting down.
CCCGTATCTGTTTGGCTGTTTCAAAGTTCGCAATGTGATTTTCATGATCAGTTTGTACGGTCTAATGGTGATATTTATCGTACAGAATCTCTCCACGAAGAAATGAAAAATCTTGCATTAAAATATACCTCTGATGATATTAAGGTTGGACAATTACTGAATAATTGTTTTACCGTTCCATCAGTTGCTGCTCACGCTACTCAGGAGAAAAATTCATGGAAATCGACACGATTGGAATTTCTTGAAGATGTCCAACACAGTTGTGTGGAATACGGACACGGTGGATTATGGAATACTAAATACGATTATAGAGACGTTATCTCAGTTGATATGGTTGCATGTTATCCTGGAAGTTTTCTTGGATACGGAGAGTGTTCTGAATACTTTAAGAGATTTGGACATCCGACACACGAGATGACCAGAGCTGCGATAAATGGACCCCTACCAGATTTTGACTTAACCGGATTCGCCTGTATAGAGTCGCTCGAGTTTTACGGGGATCTCCATCCGATTGTTTATGCGTGGTTTGGAAGACATTTTTCAGAAAAATGTTGGGCTCCAATAGTACTATTACAGTACATGATTGATGCTGGAATTTTAGTGTGGTTGAGCGTGAGTGAAGCAATTATATCATACCGCGTGCAGAAACAAGTTTGGTTGCCAGAACTGGATATATTTAATATTAATGATGCTAGAAGAGATTTTCCTAATCTTAACGAAAATGATATTGTTAAAATTACTAATAATATACGTGAATGCAGGAGAGAAAGTGATGATAAATTTGCAAAAGATCTCGGCAGAAAAATAATTGGTAAATTTACGCAAGGAGGAACATATGATCATAAAAGAATGTGTACAAGATTAATTATGGACGATGCTGAACTCGATTTTATAATTGCTGATACAACTGAGAAAAACACATTTATAAGTCGAAGTAATGCTTATTTATCAGACGGAGCAAAATTAGGTACAATTGTGAGATATACTGATGGCGAGTCACCGCAGTTTACTCATTTAAGATCTTCGATGCTAACGATATCAATGATAAACAGATTTCCTCGTTATGCAGTCAGAGTCGCGACAGATTCATTTTATATAAATAAAAAATATGCGGATTCGTTAAAACAATTGCATATTAACAATCATGCATCATGGGGCAAATGGAGAATAAAACATGAAGATATAATTAGTTATTCTGAATCTGCCAACGTTGAAATTGCGGAGACATATTACCAGAATAATCAAATATCAGAATTGTCATCGGCACCATCTGTATGTGATCCTGTGGCTAGACATAAAACCGTTTATCTTAATGGATGTGGTGGTTCAGGTAAAACAACACGCGCGATTGAATTATTTAATAATTGTTCTGATATGATTGTTTTGACACCGACACATAAACTCGCCAGGGAAATAAAAGAACGAGGAGTAAAATCATGTACATATCATAGTTTTTCAGATGGTGCGGAGACGCATGGACTCCATCGCGGATGGGTGAGAAATACATTCCTAAAACTATCATATGGGACGAGATATGCACGGTGTCGCTAGAGGTATTAAAAATATTTCTTGATTGGCTGTTATTGAAGAATACTGCTGTGATAATGTGTGGCGATCATGGTCAACCGCCACCTTTTATTGGATCGTCTCCACATGAGTGACTGAAAACATTTGTAGATTATTACGAAGAAATAACTGATGACCATAGAGCTATTGATAAATCACTAAAAGAGTTTAAAAAGTTAATAAGACTACAGCCAGGTAAAATACAGTGTGAGATAATGCGTAAAGTAATTCCAGAAACTCCTATGAATGATTTTTGGACTTTATGGAGACCTGCTGATTTGATAGTTGCAAGTAGAAAAATAGTTCGCGATACGCTTCAACAACAATTATTTACGTTACATAAAGAAAAATTTTCAAATCTACCTGTACCTTTGTGTTATCGCCCAGCAGATACTCGACGACAGAATGTTGATGTTGAGATTCCTGGTGGTGGAATACAAAATCTTGTGCTAAATGATATTGTTTTAGTTGTTGTTGATGTTGTTGAGAGCGTGTTGAGTATGGATAAATCGCCGTGGACGTTAGGATACGCTATAACGTTTCACTCGTCACAGGGATTAACTATTACTGATACAAATATTTGGATTGTCGATGATCGTATTGAGTGGTCAAATTTAGTTTATCTTGCAGTGTCTCGAGTCAGAAAAATATCTCAACTGCACAGGGTTATCATGGATTGCGTAATAACCGAAGAAATCACTAACAACTTTCTCGATATCAATAAAAAATTACCGAGCTATGAGCAATGTGAAATAATCGCGACTTTGATATGGATGCTGAATTTATTATAACACTAAAACAACAACAGAATAATCATTGTGCAAGTTGTAACGCAGTAATGTTGTGACAGTGTTCGAATAATAATCCAAGACAATTTACCGTTGATAGAATTAATAGTAGTCTTGGTCACACACGCGAAAATGTGATGCTGACCTGTCTTGAATGTAATCGACGTCGAGGCGCTGGACGCTGTGCAAGTTTACAAAAGTGAGCGCGGTGGTAATTGTGTGTCTTTAGGAATTATTTTTAATTGTCGCGTACAAATCCACGCTGAGGAGCAGTTGAATCTAATCTGTAGATTGCAGGTCTACCTGTGGAACTTACCACGCTAGAAATTTTATGTGTGGTTACACTCAAGATAGGATCAGTTGAGCTTTTCTACCTCCTTCAAGTTCACCAGGTTCATATAAATATCTTACGGTAACATTACCTAATACTGGTTGAGAGGAAGATTCACGTTGTATTGGTATATATTTTTTTGTGATCGCATTAGAAGGTTTCATAGACGTTGCACGAGTAATTTCATTATTTAACGCAGCTATCACACTTGGTAACCTTGCAACCGATTCACGAGATCTCTCCATGGACTTAAAGTCAGTGGATATTTCCCTTGCATATTGATATCCAAATAACCGCTCAGCAAGTGTTCGATTAATTCGTTCAACGATTGCCTAATCACGATGAATTTCAGTGTGTCCTCGTCTGATTTTAACGTCATGTTGCTTCATCAACGATGATACTGCACCAAGAAATTCTTTGCCAGGATCAACTTGTAATAACTGTGGCCATCGTAGACCACCACGTTGATAAATTCGTTCAAACGCAGATGCAACTTCAGTTGCTGTCTTTGTTGACAGTGGTTCTGCTTCTTTATATCTACTTCCAACGTCAACAACAGTTAACACGTATTTGTATGTGCGCGATTGACGTCTGCCAATTTTAG
>JAECUM010055777.1:0-15569 GCA_016617855.1 Megalonaias nervosa | reverse complement strand
AAGAAAGTAAATAATTTAAATTATATCAACAATACTCCTGGGTGGCGAAAACAAAACTAACTTTGCCATATAAATATGTTAAATGAATATGTGGATCGAGATATTCGGGTGAATCATGCAATTAATTTAGTTGTACCTGTCCCACTCACTGAGGTTCTAATGAAATCTGACTCTATTGATTTTGGAACAAATCGTCAAAATTCAGAAATTATGAATAATCTAGATCAGAACTTTTCACATTTGCAGCAACAGGAAAAGAATGAACTAAAACAGTTATTACTTGAATATGAGAACTTATTTCCAGATGTTCCTACAAGAACAAATAAAATCTTCCATGACGCTGAAATTGTAAATTCCACACCTGTCAAAACAACACCCGTACAGGATGAACCCTTTAAAACAGGAATGTTTGAAAAAAGAAATTCAGTAATTACTGGAGAATGATTTATTACAGCCAAGTAAAAGTGACTGGAGTTCACGATGCATACTTGTTCTGAAACCAGATAATACTTTCCGCATGTGCACTGATTATAGAAAGGTGAATAGTGTGACTAAACAGATTTATTTCCATTGATGACTGCATTGATAAAATTGGAAATACAAAATATGTCACCAAATTTGACCTTCTGAAAGGATTTTAGCAAATTCCACTGACGGAAAGGGCAAAGGAAATTTCCGCATTCGTGACTCTAGATGGATTTTATCAATATAAAGTGTTGCCGTTTGGGATGAAAGCTTCGCCTAGTACATTTCAGCGTTTAATGAACATGATTACCTCTGGTCTAGATAATTGTGATGCTTACCTCGATGATGTCATTCATCTACAACGATACATGGAAATATCATTTAGCGATAATTCGGAAACTCTTTGACAGAATCACTGATGCAAATCTGACAATTAATTTATCTCAAGTGAGTTTTGCCGTGCTTGTGTAACATTTCGAGAACATATCGTTGGACATGGACAAGTTAAACCTGCAGTTGCTAAGGTCAAGGCTATCCCTGTGCCCATCAGTAAAAAGCAACTGATGCAATTTTTGGGTATGGCTGGATACTATCGCAAATTCTGTTCCAATTTTTCTATAATTGCTGAACACTTGACAAGTTTATTAAGCAAGAAAACCAAGCTTCATTGGTCTGAAAATGTCAGACGGCTTTTGATAAAGTTAAAGGCCATACTTAAGAGTGCACCAGTTCTTAGAGCTCAAACTTTCAGTTAATCATTTAAAATGTCTGTTGATGCAAGTGACGTTGGGATTGGAGCAGTATTGATTCAAGAAAATAAAAATGGTGTAGATCATCCAGTTTGCTATTTTCCCAAGAAACTAAATAAGCACGAGATAAATTATTCCGCAATCGAGATGAATGTTTGGTTTTGATATCGGCATAACAACACTTTGATGTCTACATTAGTTCAGCTCCTTCTTTATTGTGTTGGGTGATCACAACCCCCTTACTTTCATCAGCAAGATGACAAACAAAAATCAGGGATTATTAAGGTATATAATATTGACATCAGGCACGTTAAGGGAAAAGACAGTTTAATAGCTGATGCATTTTCACGTGTATAGAAATATATTGTTTTATGTATACTTGGTGACATTCATAAAATTTCATCTTATGCTTTTTTACTACATGTATATTTTACTTAGAGTAAAAAGAAAACTTTATTGCGTGAATATTTCGTTTTCTTTATGAGGTGAAGTGTTATGCGTATTTAATTTAACTGGGTTTTTTTTTTTAGTTTTAAAAAGATTCATTTCATGCTATTATAATGTAACATTGTATGCTGGACTTGACCTTGTCCGAAATTGAGTTCATTTCTACTTGACTTGATTGACTTTTTATTTTATTCATTTTAAACAACTAATACAGAGCTAAATTATTCTCTGTGTATGGGGTTAATATCATGATCATTATTAATAAAAGAGTTAAATATGTTTATTTGGGTCAAATTTTTGGAGTTTCCTAAGAAAATTATACATGATCCGGGTTATTGTTTTGTAAACATCAGGATCATTCTATAAGGTTATTTTCAATTGGGTAATGGTTTTCTGTAGAAAATGCTAATTGTGGCCTGAGGTCAGGTAGAGAACTATATAATCTTGCGATTGTGAGGATTTGGTCATTCGTGCTTTAACATCTAGCACTTTCAAGTTGTATTATGTCGTGTCCAATTCGGCTGAATTTTATTTTCTTCAAATTATTGAATTCATGTGATTATTTTCTCTGGGAATACAAAAGTGCTCTGATAAAAGTCTTGGATAGAGACATTCACTGGAATTTATACTGAATTCAAACCTGGAATTATATTACTGTGATTCAAGAAAAGACTGTTGACACATCAATACTCTGTAAGATATAACATACACATCATCGCTTTCAGTTTTAGATTTAGTCGGGACTTTTACTGACTTTTATTCGAGACTTTAAATTACTAGGACTTGTGTATGTAATTATTGGATTATTTTGGGATTTAATTCGCAATACCGTAAAATGTTTCTTTCTTCTCATTTTCACTTTGTATTATAGGGAAATAAATTATTTGTTAAATTTTACAAAGCTTGCTGTCTTTCACTCTTTTCTGTTACCTATTTTAAGACCATAGACTCGTAACAGGACCCAATCTAGTATTCTTCTCAGCGAAGACCTCGGTGAAATCAATGTGTGGACCGATCAGTGTTTAGTATATTTAATGCAATCAAAACCGAATTAATTACCATATCCAGGAAATCTCAAAAGCACACATCCTGCTACTTTTGGTGCATGATACGTTATCAATGTTTGTTCTCATAAACGCTTTGACTTGGCTGTTAATGAAACTCTGTTGTAGCATGCATATTTACATGATATAAGAACAAAATCGTAAACAAAATGGGGATAGTACAAGTTCTGCAATTCGAACTTTATAGAAAATCACATGGGCTTCTTTAATATTTCTTTGCAAAGCCTCTTGTCGATTACATGCATTTTTTCGATAACTGCACTCAGTATGACGAAACCTGAAATAGAAATATGCAAACTGAAACAGAAAGAATCATTTCTGGGCCAACTTAATCTACGTCAACTAGTCAAATACTAGAATTTTGAAATATTAAAAATAAAAAAGTCTTTCAATAAGACCACACTTAACATACAATGAAATCATTTGTTTCAAATGCATTATGGCACGACTCCTGGACACCAGAGGGTCTTGGTTCCACCAAATCTCCAGAAATTATATAATAGGAAACTTCGTGATAAATCTAATTCTAAATGCCGTTTTGTCCGGACAAAAATAAATATAAACTAATTTTAAGAAGTATGTTTCGTAACAGAATTTTCTGGGTTTTTTAAGAGACAAAGAACAGTCCTTGCGTGCGTAGATTAATGTTATATTTAAATATGAATCTAGAAAACTCTAAAAAAAAATTAGTATCAAGGTAAGCGATTCTACTCAACATACAGATAGTTGAGTCTTACACACTATGACAGAAGGTACATTTACAAACATTCCAAATTTATAGCATAACAAACATTCCAGATTTATAGCATTATTCACAAATATGCGATCGCGATGAAAATAGGATTGTTACATGGCTTCTGTGTCTTGAAAACAAATCATACTTTGATTTATAAGACAAGGTGCTACAAAAGAATTTGTATAATATTTGTTGTTCGAAAATTACTCGCCTTCTCCGAGCTCCAGTGTATTATATTGCATGGGGCAAATATTACACGCCTAGTCTGAGTTCCAGACGATTACATTGCATGGGGCAATATTAAACTCCTACACTAAGCTCCAGACGATTACATTGGAGGGCAATATTACACGCCTACTCTGAGCTCCAGACAATTATATTGCATGCGACAATATTACACGCCTACTCTGAGCTCCAGATGATTACATTGTATATGCTTATCTTGAACTCCAAAAGATTAGATTGCATGGGGTAATTGTATATACTTGTTTTGAAATCCATACGATTATATTGCATGGGGTAATTGTACATGCTTATTTTGAACTCCAGCTGATTACATTGCATAGGATAACTAGATATGCTTACTTTGAACTCCAGAAGATTAGATTGCATGGGGTACTTGTACATGCTTATTTTTAACTTCACACGATTGCATTGTATGGGGTAGTTGTATATCCTTACTTTGAACTCCAGAAGATTACATTGCATGAGGCAACATTCGACGCATGCTCTGAGAGCCAGAAGATTAAATTGCACGGGGAATACTATACGCCTATTTTCATCTCCAGTGAATTACATTGCATGGTGCAATATTACACTCTTACGTTGCGTTCCAGAGGATTACATTGCATGGGGCAATATTTCACTCCTACTCTGAGATTCTGAAGATTACATTCCATGTGGCAATAGCAATAACTATTATTGCTAATGCCAAGGGTTTTTTAAAGTGGCAATTTGGTACTGATATTAACAAATAGCTGTTAATATTTGCTAATGGTGAAGTTTTATTCTTTTATATATAATTTCAGTACAAACACAGTCACAGCCCCAATGGGTAGCTGATTTCGGATCAGGTTTTGGTAAGTAAATTAGAAATAATGCGTCATATTCCAACATACTCTGGTTTGGGATTATATTCTTGATCGTATTTATATTTAGGGACGAAGATTCAGTCTATTTTGTTCATATATCATGGTTTCGTTCACATTTTAATTAAAGAGACTAAACTGACATAGGAAAACAATTTTTGGAGTCCTCAACAGAGATAAATGTTATTATAGTGATACTTTCTTATATTCCATTTAAAGGTGTGTGGACAATCAAGTTAGTTTCATATCATTATCTTCATATACATGATCTTTGATGCTTTAAAAAATAGTTTCGCATGTTCATTAGACCTACCAGTTTATTTTTTCTCTATTTGCTTAACAAGTGTTTCTGAAATTAAACAAAATCTTTCGAGGCGAGCCCGTAATAGTTGAAGCATTTATGGAATTCGTTTCTTAAGTCTGGATATTGTATTTTTGCTAGATGCATTACAAAATCAAGAACGAACATATTCGATTTCAAAAGTATCAAAATTGCCTCGACAGCAAGACTTCAAGACATTGTTCGGTGTAGATCACATCAATTCCTTTTAATACTCTCCGCTTTTGGGTCTTGATATTTTATAACGTTTGAATTTTGTTTGGGAAAAGAATGTCTTACTTTCAAAGGTATAACGAATGTATTTAACCACGTTACCAATACGTATTTCATTATTCCACTGATATATACACAAGACCAAATAATCTGTCTTCATGTCATTTAAACTTTCGTTGTACATGATATTTCAAGAGACCACAACACATGTATAAATCGTTATTTAGATATTATATGCTCCAATGCTTTACCGCACATGCACTAAAACCTGACTGTGTACATTGTCGATTTATAATTTAAATACTAATAGTGACCAGAGTTCGTGTCACAACTATAGCACAAACAGCCGTACCCTTATATGAGCCAGATTCAATTACTTTGACAATTCTACTCCTTCTAGTATGTTAAAATAAGCGTGTTAATTTGAGAATACGCCGAATTTCTAAACAAAATGACGTATATCCATGTATAATGAGCTCTTTGAATTGAAGAACAAATATTATAAAATGACCATATCACTGAAAGGACCAAGTTCTTGGTTCCAATAAATATACCACATTTTTATAAACACAATGACAAATCTCAAATAATTATAGATTCAATCCTTTTTGTCTGCTAGTATCAGGAAAGAAAAACTTTTTTTAAAGACATGAAAATAAAAATCGAACACAACTTTGCACAGACTGAATAAAAACGACATTAAGCACTCACAACTGACCGCCTCTATATAGCATGTCTTCGACAATTGGTCTATTGTTACAAATTCATGTATCAATATATCCTGCGTGTTTAATTTTTATTCGACATAATTCATAAACGGGTTTATACATTTTCCTTACTAAATTATTTGAATGATAACGTCTCATTTCTCCACGGACAATATTTATAGATAAACCGATCATACGTGCATGTATTAATGTTATGAGCTCTGACATTTCCTCTCAAAAGCGTCTTATGATTACAAAAATACAATGGACACAAATTTAGGTCACATAGACGTAACCTCAAGTGCTTGCAAATATGCAACTGCACAGACACTTTTTGCATTTGCTAATTGCTATTTAAGCTTTAGAATTCAGTGGTGATAAATAGTAAGGTGTAATGAAAAACAACCGTTCAAGATGTATTGGCTTTGCAATTTAAGGCCAGTGCAGTTAATTGAACTGATATTAATATTCATAGATCTAAGTAACAAACAACATTATCATCAACAACAAGAACAACAACAATAAAACAAACCAAAACAAAATAACGGATTTATACAACTAGTATTGGAGGTCCTAATTCACAACATATTCTGCAAGGTATTTCAATGAATGTTTCTTATTTTGGCTTAGTTTGATTGGTAGAAAAGCTGGTCATGGAGATAACAATTTCATTAACTTCAGAAGATGTTTTGAAATCATTTAATGAATTTTTAAGCATACAGTTGATAGAAGTGTTATTACAAAAAATCTGCGGTAGTTGTGAATATGCGAGGCAAATTTTAAAGTTTCAACCTCTTGCCGTTTTTCCTGACTGCCAAATTTATCTAAAGATATTAAAGGATAACAGACTTAAATATGCACATTAACAGAAAATCATTTTAATGCACTTTCTAGCAATTTCATAAAAAAAATTAGTCTATGAACTTTGCACACATTTTTATCGTACAATATACTAAATGTGTAAATAGAACACCAATCAAACATTTTTGTCATACAGTATACTAAATGTGTAAATAGAACACCAATCATGTTTGTCATACAGTATACTAAATGTGTAAATAGAACACCAAACATTTTTGTCATACAGTATACTAAATGTGTAAATAGAACACCAATCAAACATTTTGACCAAATTTCAGGTATTCCTGTGTCAATACTTAAACTTTCAGGCGGTAAGTGATTGTATAGATAAGGTTGCTAAGAGCATGCTCCATAATATAATTTCACTACGCATGCCTGGGCAGATACTTTTCTTCGTTCTGATAAATGGTTTGAATGAAAGATGCAATGGAGTTGAAGTCCTACAGAACCTCATTTGATCAACGATAGAAAAGATTTGTGTATTTTTCAATGGAGAACATTTTATAAGATCCTTCTCATGCTTTAAGATTTATCTCCCATTCTGTTACTCGTAGTTCTGCATACACTGTGACATGGTTATAATTCATTTGCTGCGACTCTACCATCTAATAGTTCTAATAATCAAAATCAGTAAAGAAATGCTCACATGTACGTTTTTGTTTCGAATCCTGTCTCGTTACCTACATACATCTAAGCTACATTAACGCACATTCAACGGTCATATTGCTTGTCCATGAAATATCTTCAGAGGAAACAAATATAATTTGTAATTAACTTTCCTTTGAATAACACACGTAAAAACAATGCCGGTAATGCAAGTTCAGAAATGCCAGTCGTCCTTTCTACAAATATAAATGTTTTAGTATTCAATGAGTAAATCTAAACATTCATATCTTACGGTTCCTACTTTGTTTCTTGCTTTGCTGCTGGCTTAGGAACGCGTTAATAATAATAATAATAATAATAATAATAATAATAATAATAAAGTTGTAGGAATTTCACTATATTAACCATTACTATACATGATTACTTCAAGTCGTTGTATTGAAATGAACGGGAGACTTAATCAAAAGAATGTTTACAAAGTCTCTTCCTATATCGTCATTCAAAGGTTACTCTATCGGGATTTACTACTCTTGAATTTACTACCCTACTTGGGTTTACAAACCCTCTTTGGATTTAGTACCCTATTTGGATATAAAGAATTTGGATTTACTATCCTATTTAGATTTACGCGAATCTACGCTTATTAAATGGAAATAAACATACTTTATTTACTTTAAATATATTATGGGAACCCTGATATTTCTGCAAACCACTGCTATTCCGCAAAATTAAATCGCCACGAGTTGTTGCTGAAATATTAAGGTTAGGAATAGCAATACTTCCACGATTAATCGGAAGACCTCGTTGATTTGTTTTTTTTTTTTGAAGAAATTCCAATCTCGGATATACTATGATGGCGTATAAACAGTGAAAAAAAGAAGGGGAAATTCGCCGGAAAATAACAACAAAACTCATTTATACTCTAAAATACATTAGACAAAAGATCCACGTCAAGAGCTTTATGATACTTTCATGGTAGTGTTTCAATAAGAAAGCATTCTTTCTTAAGTTCATTCGTGAAAAAAGGAACTTAGAAATGTTTCCATCATGCTTACGTCGTCTCAGCTGAGTCGTCTGTAAAGAACGCTGTTTTGGTATGTGATGTTGTCTGACGTCATTTGGTAAACAAGGTACATTCATATGAAATGGAGGCTACGGTAGTATTTTTAGAGATGTTCTTCGATGATTCGCGGAAAAGGTCGACCACGTTCTGATATCCTCTGTTACTAATAATCGCAAATAACAACTGGACAGCTTACAATTTAGTAGCTGTAAATAAAAGTTGGTAAACAATAATATTATTTATTGATTACATTACTAATGGCAATAAGATGATCTTTCTTATTTATCACTTGGCACTTTAATTTTTTCTACCTTGTAACATTGTATTTCTTTATACTAAGAAAACCAATAGCCCGATATTACCGAAATACTCGATTATAACATGGAAAATGTTATGATGCACGAAGCTGTAAACTTCATCTATGTTTATGCAAAAGACGTATTATAAATGCACATAATTTCACTGCCTTTATCTTGTAGTATAATACCTGAATTATTTGCATTTTGTGCAGTGCTTATTATATTTATGTTTGCATTTCTCTGGACTATTCTTTTTTTAATGGAAACATTCATCGTTTTAATTTGTATAAGATATCAAATAATTCATTTTCTGCGTTAATTGTTTTATTGAGAATAAATAGGACAGTTTTACCGTCAGAAGTTTCAGATAATTAAACAATTTAATTTTAAACATCAGCATAATATTCATTTCTTTTGTACTGAATCAAAGGAGTCCATTTCCAATATTATATACAATCATAGTACATAAATGTTGCAGTATACAAATATTTTGCATGAAAATAGTATATAATTTCACAGATGAACAGAAATTTATATTTAAATGTCAAATATATTTGAAAACAACAAGGACATACAATAAGTAATAGAGATTGACATTTATGTTGTATTTTAATGTGCATGTGTAATGACTCTTGCAGTTAAAGAAACTGACCATGTTCACAATGCATCACATAAGACTTCCCAGTCGACGTCCGCAAAAATTCTGGGAGGTGAGAAATTCAGATATGATGACGAAAAAGATGACTGTTTTAAAACATTATCTAAGAGGCTGCTTTCACTAATCATTTCGATACGCATATAATATCAACTGTTTTGCTATACCTTTGCACTAATTTCTATTCTACCAAGTTTTGAAGAATGAAATAAATATCATTGTACTCGGTAATCGAATCTGCCTTTAATAATTGCAGTTGTTTCGAAGTTCTTTTGCACGTTTCGATGAAATTATACACGTGGCTTTAGCTTAACCTGATTGAAAATATTGTAGACAAATGGTATTCTTTTGGTTTACATATTAGTGTGAATATATATTATCATAAAATCATTTTGAACTTAAAATAACAAGTTATTGTGCACGTTGTATCTGTCAACAAGTAAACACTGGATGCTTTTGCTCATCATACTCCACTGTTAGACGCCTCAAATGTTCTTGTATCGTGACTACACTGTGATACAGATATATCCTACATACATGGTTTAAATCTGGTGCAATATTTACTACTGACACTGCTTGTTTACTATATGCTGAGCTTTATGAGTGCAAAAAGAGTATGTATTAAAAATTTAGTTGGACGTTATTTCAATAAAACTACCCATCGAATTAAGAATAAACAATATGAAAGTATCAAGTACATTAAGTTAATGTTTACACGTATATTTCAAAAGATGTATATAATTAGAGAATAATATACACACTGATAACGCTTGTAAAAGGTATAATGATTAATGGTATACGCGTTATTTCTGTACCATTGAACATCAATGTTAAATGTATTAATTTTGTTTTCTTACATTTGAAGCGTAGTTTAGAACTAGTAAGTTGAAGGCTGTTAAATGCGTGACACGAAGATTTAAGAAAGAAAGAAAACCAACAAAACAAAATAGCAGAAAACAAAAACCAAATGCAAAAACCAAGAAAAAAGAACAAACTAAATAGCATATACAGAAGTGATGCCAAAATGTCGACAAGCATCGATAGATCAACGAAAATTATGGCAAGAAATGCCTGACGTTGTGAAAAAAGCAATATTGTCCTGGAAGTATTTCACAATACAAATAGCAAATATCTTTCAGAGTGTAGTAAAGTCTAACACGAATTTCAGACAACAAGACAGAAAACAATTTGTTGCGAGGAAAAGCTGACAGAAAAGATCAAACCAAGCAACAGACACTCACAAACTCGGTGCCAAATTATGCTGCTAATGTTAAATCAATAACAACAAATACTCCTTTTCATAACGATGCTAACTCAACAACAACAACAGCGACAACAGCAATGTATGACTCAGCCAGGAAAACAAACACGCCATCGTTAGACACGACTCCGTGGAAATCCAGCATAAAATTCAATATTCCTCGACTAGATCTATTCGCTTTTGGCCCTGGGTTAATGTTTCGACCCCAAGAGTCATTTCAAAAGTCAACGACGACAGCAGCAACTGTAGTTCAGACAATACCAAGCGATGTGGTAACGCAAGTGAATAGTTCACAAGAACGATCGAATACAGCGTCTGGACAAGACGAGCCAGTTCAGACAGAAAGTCCAAATTCTACAAAGCCACCCTTAAAGAGAGGTGAGCTACCAGATGACAGTCCGTCAACTTGGGCAGTGGGCTTGACTTAAGTTGACGGGGTATAGGTTTACATCTAATCAACTAACAAATAATGTTAGTCGATCAGATACATACATGCAAAGGAGCATGCTTTTAATTTTTGAATAATATAAACTAAATGCTGAATTTATTTAAAGCTCAAATGTGTTTGTACACTTGTTTTTGACGTCAAAATAAACTGGGAATATAAAACAAACCAGTTGAAAAACTATAGATAAATGCCAGTAAGAAGCAGCTGTAAATTGCATGTCTGTATTTGAGAAAAAAAATGACATCTTTTAGAAAGAATGGGTATGAAATAAATTTTTAATTAAGTACACTAATTGCCTATTAGTCTGTCTTAATTAGATGACCTCAAGAAATTCATTGGGATATAACAAAGAATTAATATTATATATTAACATGTTCATATCATCTACGCTTCAGAAAAGATTGAGATAGGCAATTAAAACCCGTATGAAAGTGTATAAATGCAATTGTTACTATTTCTTTCACCGATGAAGAGAAACAATAATCAATTTAATCAATGTTACACTATTATATACTGATACGGAGATTCTGAAGCGGTATTCACCACGAAGAACCCTTTATTACTAATTTTAACAGCTGTTCTCATGTATACTGCCCAAAAGATAAAAATATATTTGTTACATCCAGATCTAATTCTCCTCATCTCCTCTTTAAATGGCACCTAGAAGATAAGATTAACTCGATCCCGTTAAATGTACTCCAAAAGTACTCGAGGAAACAGATATGCATTCTAAAGTAAACACCTTACACAGAAACAATCGTCTTCATCCAGCTCAGGCAATGTTGTAGTAAGGAGAATGTGCTGTGCACCAAATTATTCCATACAATAACAATAAACGATACCACACAACATATAACTGTAAATGTGAAGTGAGAAGTTTAAATAATAAACAAAATCTTTAAGCAGAGTTATTAACAGTAACAAAAACAAAAATAGAATTAAATATTCGAACAGTAACTAACATAAATCATGCCTTTGACGGCAGCAAATACAAAAACAGTGACAAGCACATAACTAAAACAACAACAACGACATCATAATAATAATAATAATAATAATAATAAAATAATGACTAAATGTGTCGCTTTTTAAAGGCGAATTTTATGAAACATACAAAATATACGGATCTGACATGTATATGATGTGGCACAATGTAGATATAGAGAGCAAACTATAGGTATAATAATCGATCGATCGATCGAGAGAGAGTATTATACAGGACCATGTATCCTAACAAGGTCTTTTAAAAAAATTAAAAAAACCCAAAAACCCCATTTATCCAGTAAAACTTTATTTATTTCGTTTGTGTTTATCTATCTTTGTATATGAAATAAATGAAAGAAACAGAGCTCATGAATGATAAAATCTGGATCAAAAGATGGTAAACATAAAGCCTGTTTCGAACCGACAAATTTGTAATGTCTTTTCGAAGATGTTGAACCGGATTTAGAATATTGTCAAAAAGTTTCAGTTTATGTGCATAAAGTAATTCATGTATGTCTGCAGGATTGCTTTCTTCGTATCTTAACCAATTCATATTTTTCTTATTAAATTTAAATGTTATTGTGATTCTTAAATATGCATGCCTTATACTCTGGAAAAGGATAAGCACCATAGTTTCCGCACATTATTATTATTATTATTATTATTATTATTATTATTATTTGCATTTGTAGCTAAGCTGAGAGATGCATGCTAATTAATTATATTCTGAATTTGTTTTAAATGTGGGAGAAAATTGTAAGTCTTCTTACCCCTTTAGTGTGAAAGTTTTAAGTGCTTTTCTTAAATGTAATGTTGTCATTTAAGCGTGATGTGTACGCCAGAAAAGTGATCTAAATGCAGCTACATTATTCCATCTATATGTTTTCTATAAGTGATGCTCTTGAGATGTCACACCAACAATGTTAAGATAATTAGTCCTACAGTTTATCTATACCTCTGACTTCTTGTCGATTTTCAATAAACCCGCTTAGATATGCAAGGTTTGGTTTAAATTACATGGTATTGGTATAAATTAATACAAAGTATAATTCGTAGGTAATGTTCTTCCTCCAACAGTTGTAGCTTTCATATACATATTAATAAAATAACACTAAGTCCAATTTACTTGCTCTTAATAATAGTGGCATTCATACATTTGTATGAAGTTCCATGTATTTGTCTCATACACTCATACGCACGAAACATACCTGAGGTCTTGGCTTGTCAGATATTTTCTTATTTGGGTGTGGATAAATAATTTCTCTTTCTTTATTCACAAGAATGATATGTCGAATATATTGAAGCTAAATGTTCTGATGTTTGTCTTTCTAAATCCCTTTCTTGCTTAAACAGATCAGCACTCAGAAATTAAAATTTCATTAAAAGTTTCAGTTTAGAATTTTTGAGGATCTCATTAACTCTAGCACGTCAAACCACTTCATTAATTTGTTTTATTATTATATTATTATTATTATCTACTTGCATTGCGTAAGGGCGATATATCAATGTGCAGCCAGAATCTTCGCAGCTGGAGAATGTGTCCATAGCTAAGTAAAGACGCTTGCGCAAGAATATAGCTAATGCAAGCGTTCATGGTTATGATTTATTTCTTACATATTGAAGGCATTTATAAGTTGTTAAGACTCTATGGTCTTAAACTCAGTAAAAGAAAAAGCAAAAGAAACAAGTTTAATAAAATTCAACTGATAATTTAACGAGTAATAAAAATGAAAGTTAAAGAGGAACTTACAGTATTATAAATTAAATCCCAAATAATCCTAAATATATATCACAGGTCCGAAAGAATGGAGTGTTCCGAATAAATTTCAGGTCTTGAATGTGTTAATATACCTATAGCCTTGAATGTGCCGATGTACTAACATTGATGTTGTATCACATTGGTATAATCCAAAATGACTTTAAATGAGTTCACAATAATACCAACATAGTTCTTTAATCTAAAATGTCACATGAACACTTTGTAATTCCAATAAATGATTAATATAAACGATTCCTCTCAAATTAATTGTAAATACAACATTAAATACTTCTGCAGACTGAAAAAAAAATATGAACAGGAATGGGAATAGGAATAAATAATTGGTCATTTGTCCAACTTTATATACATCCCATGACTCTGTGTCACAAATTCACAATACATCCCATCCAGATCTATGTCGCAGTACAATCGAACACGACTCACGTCAATAACTTAATCATCACAAAGGAAATTACCCCAAACTGTAAACGGGTTCATTATCTAGAACCTTCTAAGTTCATAATCAAGGCTGGGTTTAAAACTCAGATCTAAGTAAACAACTTATTTGTAGCTTACAAAAGATCATTACCCTAAAATAAAATCTATAATCATGGACAAAACTAGCTATGTAATATGTTGTTTATAAATGATTATTACAAGCTACAAGCATGGACAAAAGTTAAACATGCAACATACATAACAAGTTAAAATGATTCACTCTTTATATGAAGGTTAATAAAATTGTTTGTTATATTGTGTTCCTAACTGTCTATAAATATTCCCTAACTGAAAAATCATTTTCATGCAGCTTGATAAACTGATGCTATTTAAAAGGTTATTTTTTCTCAGTTTATCCTCTTCTAGAAACTATTATGGATACATTTTCTTTTTTCACCGATCAGTCGTTGGACATTTTTGTGTGTCATTTCGTTAACTTGTGGGAAGTGCATTTTAATAACATAACTTATAAATGTATCAAGAATTAAACTAATTGCCATTTGGCCGCTCAGTCCTGGCGCAAGTTTAAATTGTCTTATGCATACACAACACAGATGCCCATATGGCTAGTTTATCCTCGCTTGCTTCTGCTCTACAATTATGTTTTGATATTCGCATTAGTTATCTCTAAAACATGCCAACCTGTTACCCACTGTAGAGTACCCCTCACGACTATTAGATCACCATCCACAAGACCACAGCCTTGATCGATAGATCCACTATCAGATATAATTGACCAAATTATTCAGATTAGAGTCTCCCCCATCTATATTAACTAAATAAACGCTGAGGCTTGAAGAATACTTTTGCAAGTACAATCTTTTGCACAAACACAAACACTAATACCAGCCAGAAGAGACCAAACTACAAATTATTTTCTGAGGCAATGATAAACGCCACTATATATTGCAATTGTTCTTTATTTTTAAGTGGTAAGATTACCCCCAGAGAAACAATACGCTCCTCTATTTTCTATCAATGCAGAGATAAACACAAACGCAAACACGTGCACAAAAGACATAAATGGAGGTATCGGAATATGTTTGGTGTACGTACGTTATTCATAATATATAAACCCATGTGAAATATTAATTGGCACAGAAATGCAGGGTTGAAATATATGACATGTCCTCTTTTTGTGTAGACAGCAAGTTAAACCGAACATACTGTTTTATAATTAATAACTATCTATCAGTATTAACATGGAAAAATTCCATTGCCATACATCTTTGTTAGACACAGCAGGCCATGCATGACGTCCATTAAAGGAACTAAATAAAATATTTGTTAATCAAAACAGGTTTTATACAATTCCTACTTGAAGAC